>PVIY010036950.1:0-25059 GCA_004026745.1 Myrmecophaga tridactyla
TTTACATCTCCCACCTTCGTACGCATCAGATTTGTGCAGCCATTGAATTTTGTTGCTTTAATGTCTATTTATAAATCTCATTTTGTGATGTTAGAGAAAGCCTCCATTTTGAAAATCTGCATTGTGCAGAAATGTCTCCAGACCAAAAAAAAGAAAAACCTTACAGATAATTTAATGTTTGCACTTTGGGGTACAACTTAACGGGGGGGGGGCCTGACAAATGATTGGGTGGAAGCTATTAAATAATTGTTGGTAAAATGTTGCTTTAGTCGTGTGCAAAACATGTAGAATATGCTCTTTATTTTAACAAAATTGTTTTTTAAAAGGTAGCAATGCTCCGTTAGGGTAGCTATAATAATTCTTAATCATAAAATTTCTGAAGTTCTTGTAATTTTTCCTTATCTATTGGAAGTTGTTTTACCAACTATCCTTTTTGTTTGAAATGTGATTATTTTTCCTTTTCTTCCCAACATCTCTTGCAAAAAAAAGGACATTTTGCTAATGAGCCAGCAGACATCTAATATTTTATATGCCTTTTGAGCTGTGTAACTTAATATTTGGATACTTAATCATTTGTTTTATTATGTAATTGATAAAATGATGATGTGTACTTATGTTAGTTCAGCATTTATCCTGCCTGGGAATGTGTGGCTGTAGTTCTGTGGGAGAAATCATTCGTCAGGGTTCACCAGCTTGTAAAAACCTGATGATACTGTGAACCACTGATTGTACACTTTGGATGATTATATGGTATTTGAGTACATAATATAGCTCAGTAAAAAAGATCATTAAGAAAATACTGGGAGACCCGTATTCAAAGAAAAAAAAATGCCAGAAGTTTAAAGCATGTGACAGGCAGCTCGGTGCAAGGGGTGGTATTACTAAACACTAGCAGGAGAAGGAAATCATCTGTCAAACTGAGGTTTGAAAAATACATAGTTAAATGAAACTAAAATGTTAAAAAAAAAAAAAGAACCTAGTGTGAGAGCTTAAACATTTAAATAAATAATGAAATGATTAAAAAAAAAAAAAGAGGATGCATGGAGAAAGGATTGCTCACACAGAACCTTGAGGTGGTCTTAGGAGTCTAATTTTATCCTAAGTATAATAGGATACCATGAAAGTTTTAAACAGAGAAGTGATAGGGTCAAATGAATGTATAATGGCGGTTGTCCCAGTGTAAGGAGTAGAGCTATGGACTACAGTTGGGACAGTGAAGTTTATGAAAAGTTAGTGGTTCTGGGTATGTTTTGCAGCTAGAATGACCATGATGGTGGATGTGGAGCATCGCCAAGAACGGGGTCAAGGTGTGCCCCAGCAGAGCCCAGCTGGCTTGGGACATGAGGTGAGTCTCAATCAGGATAGGCTATTTGCTATTGGGAATCATTTCAAATATTGCAGAACAGAGGGTAGTGAGATAGCCCAGCAAAGGGAGTGGGTAGATCAGAGACTTAAATAAATCTACTCATAAGTACCTCAGTTTTCAGCAATTTAAAACAAGAAACTTAACACCCCAGGTTTCCTCATGTCCAAGGAATAGTTTGTGAACCCAAGGGAAGAATATGATAAATAATAACAACTGTGAATAGTAAAGAAAAATGGAAAGGATGATCATTTCTTGATGTCTTCTTACTAATAAGTTTATCTATTAGAGCAGAGAGAGAAGGTAGGTTTTTTCCTTATTATTATTGCTTTGTTTAGATAACACATAGAATAAAACTGCACAAATCTTAATGGAAAAGTGCAAAGATTTTAACAGCTTTATTGAAATATAATTCATGTTCCCTGAAATTCACCCTCTTAATATGTACAATTCAATGCTTTTTGGTGAATTCATAGAGTTCTCAAACTATTACCACTATCTAATTCCAAAACATTTGACATCAGAAGAAACTTCCTACCTGTTAGCAGTCACTCCCTCCTCTGTCTCTGCCCCCCACAATAACTAATCTATTTTCCTTCTCTCTAGATTTGAATGATCTGGACATTTCATACACCATGTGGTGTTTTATGACTGGCTTCTTTCATTTAACATAATGCTTTCAAGGTTTATGCATGTTGTAGCTTATATCAGTACTTCATTACTTTTTATGGATGAATAATATTCCATTTAATGGATATACCACACTTTATTTATTCATTCATCCAATGGTGGATATTTGGGTTGTTTTCACTTTTGGCTATTATGAATAATACTGCCCTATATGTTGTGTATCTGCTTTTGTGTCATGTCCTCATTTCTCTTGGGAATAGAATTTCTCTAGGAGTGGAATTGCTGGTTCATATAGTAACACTTTGTTTAACTTTTTGAGGAACTGCCAAACTGTTTTCCAAAGTGGCCACACCATTTTATTTTCCCACCAGCAATGTACAGGGTTTCCAATTTCTTCACATCCCCACCAACACTTCCTATTGGATTTCTTTTCAATTTCACCATCCCACTGGGTGTGAATTGGTATTGTATGGTTTTTATTTGCATTTCCCTAATGATTAGTGATATTGAGCATCTTTTCATTTACTTTTTGGTCATTTGCATATCTTCTTTAGATAAATGTCTATTCAGAATCTTTGTCCATTGTTTAGTTGAATCACCTTTTTCTTGTTGATTTGTAAGAGTTCTTTATGTACTCTGGATACAAGTCCTTTTTCAGACATATGACTTGCAAACACTTTCTCCCATTCTGTGGGTTGTCTTTTCACTTTCTTAATGATGTCATTTGAAGCACAAAGACTTATAATTTTGATTAAACTCAGTTTCTTTTGTGACTTGTGCTTTTGGTATTGTATCTAGGAAACTATTCCTAAGCCAAGATCACAATCAGTGAACTTTCACAGATGTCCACCTGTGTAACCACCATGTAGATAAGATATATACCATTTCCATCACCATGGGGAGTTCCCTTTTGTACTTTCCAAGTCAATATCCTTCTACAGAGGTAAACATTATACTCATTTCTATCACTATAGATTAGTTTTGCGTATTCTTGAACTTCAGATAAATAGAATTATACATATTTAGAGATAAAAAACAAGTCGATCAGGTTGGGGTTAAAGTAATTCAGAACACAGGGGTAAGGAAGACAGTGTCTGTATTTTAGAACCACACATACTCTTTGAGACCAAAGGAAGAAAGGTTTATTTGGTCTGGAACCTAAATTTTCTGTAGCACATAATCTAACTCAACCTATCAGTATAGCTTGTTTGAACAATTGAAAGGGAGCACAGAATGAGAAAGAGGTCCTTTAATCCTGTATAGCTTAATGTAATGCCTAGAGCATATTGAGCAGATAGTCAAAAAGTAGTGTCAAAGTCCCTTGTAGGATGGGAGAAAAAATATGGAACTATTAAACTTTTCCACCAGGGAATCCCTTGATATTGTGTCAAATTTAGGGACACCCAAATCAATAGGCCAAGCTCTTGATCTTGAGGCTTACTCTTGTGAAGTTTATGTAGGTAGCAGAGAAACTTAGCCTACCTATAGGTGTGCCTAAGAGTTACTTCTGGAGGACATCTTTTGTTGCTCAGATGTGGCCTCACTCTCTCTAAGCCCAACTTTGTAAGTGAAATCATTACTTACCCGCTACATGGGACATGACATCCAGGGGTGAAAATCTCCCTGCTGACATGGAAATGATTCCCAGGGTTGAGTCCAGCCCTGGCACCATGGGATCAATACTTTCAACCTGACCAAAAGGGGGAAAAAGTGTAACTAATAAAGTATCAGTGGTAGAGGGAGTTCAAATAGAGTCAAGAGACTACTCTGGAGGTTGCTGTTATGCAAGCTTCAGTTAGACATTGCTACCTATTATAACTCGCCAAGCCCCAACCAGGACCATTCCAGCCAATCCTAAAGAACACCTAGAGCAATATATAAGATTCCACAAAGGTTCCATGCACTGGAGTAACTTTCCAGAAACCTCCAACCTCCAGATGGGTCCCTGGACCAGATAAGTCCTGAAACCTAGAGGGCCCAGCCTCTCCAGAACATCAAATGGTTCCATCTCCTTATCCCATATTATTGACTGCACTTTCCAACATGAAAAAGTTAAAATGGACATAACCCAAACACCCCTAAAGAGAGAGGTAAAAAAATTAAAGGTGATGGTGGAGTTATAGAGAGAAGATAGGATTTGACGAATATGATTGCTGAATCATTAAATTGATATCTCTTTTAATCTCCAGTATCTTAGAGCAGCTAGAAGTAAAATCCTAAAATTGTGGAATTGTAACTCATGCCAAACTCTGAAATCTATTCTACAACTAATTGTGGTGCTATTGAAATATATTGCTTTTTTGTATATATGTTATTTTTCACAAAGGAGTCTATTGTGATGATAGAAAATATTTGAGCCTTCTAGCCTCCTATATTCTGGAGCAGCTAGAAGGAAAAATCTGAGAGGATCATATGGTAGCCCATGACAAACTCTGGGATCTGACTTGTAACTACTTGCTAAAGAGTGCTTTAAAAACTATTGCTTTTTTTCTTTGCTTTGTATATATGTTATATTATACAATAAAAAAGTTAAAAAATAGAATTATACAATATGTACTCTTTACTTGGAATCGTTATGCATCTTGATGTTTTAAGGTTTATCCAGGTAGTTGCTTGCCTGAGTAGTTCACTCTTTTTTATTGTATGAATACTACAATATGGTTTATCCTGTTGATGAACATTTGAGTTATATGTTAGTCAGCGTTCTTTAGAGAAACAGAATCCACAGGAGAGATCTATGAATATAAGATTTGCTAAGCTGTCTCACACAACCATGGGAATGGAATAGTCCAAAATCCGTAGGGCAGGCTGTGAGGCTGGTGGCTCTGATGAAGGGTCTGGATGAACTCAACAGGAAAGGTTTGCTGGCTGAAAAGCAGTGAAAGAGTCTCTCTTCTTCCTTAAAAGCCTTCAACTGATTGAATTATGTCATTGTGTGAGACAGGCCTTAGGTGATCACAGGTGTAATCTGCCACAGATGCAATCAACTGACGGATGACTTAATACATAGCCTTCCAATATCAACCAGCCACAAAATATCCTTGCAGCAGCAGTCAGGCCAGTGCTTGCCTGACCAGACAACTGAGGATAATCATTTGGCCAAGTTGACACCAGAACCCAACCTTCACAGGTTATATACACTTTGTGGCTATTATAAATAAACTTTCATCCCTGTGAAAGTCTTTTTGTGTGTGTGGACATATGCTCTCATTTCTCTTGTGTGCCTAGGAGTAGAATTATTGGGTCATAGAGTAGACATATTTTTAACCTTAGTTGAAGGTGCCAAAAAAGTTTTTCAAAAAGCCTGTACCATTTTACACTCCCAACAGCAAGATATGGAAGTTTCAGTAGCTCCATATCCTCTTCAAAACTTGGTATTTTCAGCCATTCTTGTAAATGTGCAGTATAATTTCACTGCGTTTTACATTTGAATTTCCCAGATGAGTAATGATGTTAAGGCTTTTTCTATGTAATTTATTGGTCATTTTTATATCGTCTTTGTAAAGTGTCTATGCAAATCTTTTGCCCATTTTTTTTGACTACTTATCTTCTCATCATTCAGTTGTAAGAGTTCTTTATATAGTCTGGTTACCAACCCTTTGCAGGTAAATGTGTTGCAAATATTTTTCTCCCAGGCTGAGACTCAAGTTTTCACCTTCTTAATTGTGTCATTTAATGACCAAAAGTTTTAAATTTTCACAAATCCTACTTTATCTATTTCCTTTTTATGTTTAGTGTTTTCTTTGCTCCATTTAAGAAATCTCTGCCTACCCAAAGCAATTATAGTCTCCTGTGGTTCCTTGTTGAAGATTTGTAATTTTAGCTTTCACTCTTGGATCCATGTTTCATTCCAAATTACTTGTTATAAGTGGTGTGAACGTAAAAGTCAAGGTTCATTTATTTATATTTAGATATTAAGTTCTTCCAGCATGATTTATTCTAAGCACTTCCCTTCCCCTTGAATTGCATTGGTGCCTTTGTCACAGGTCAGGAAACCATATATGTGTGGGCTTTTAATTGAACTGCCTATTCTGTCCCACTGATCTATTTGTTTCTCCTTTTGCCTACACAACACTTTACTAATTATCTTTTAATAAAATTTGAAATCTGGTTGTATAAGTCCTCCACATTTGCCTTATTTCAAATGTGAATTTGGCCATTCTAGTTTTGTTTCTTTTTCTCTGTTTTTTTTTTGTTTTGTTTTGCAATCCTATACAAATTTTAAAGTCAGCCCATCAACCTCTACAAAAACAAGGCTGCTGGGGTTTTGATTAATACTATATTGATTGTACACATCAATTTGGGGAGAAATGGCATCTTAATACTTTGGTTTTCCAATCCATGGACATTGAATATTTCTCCATTTGTTGGGTCTTCTTTAATTTCCTTCTGCAATGTCCTGTAAGTTTCAGTGTAGAGTCTTGAACACTTTGTTTTTTTTTTTTTACATGGGCATTCACGGGGAATTGAACCCAGGTCTCCAGCATGGCAGGTAAGAACCCTACCACTGAGCCACCATTGCACCACCCAAGTCTTGCACACTTTTAATGAAATTTTGTCCTGTGTATTTTATTCATTTGACCCTATTGTAAATGGCATTGTTTTAAATTTTTGTCTTTCAATTATATGCTAGTTTGAATCTGTTGGGTACCCCCCAGAAAAGCCAAGTTCTTTAATCTTCATTCAATATTGCTGGGTATGATCTTTTTTATTGTTTTCATGGAGATGTCACCCACTGAATTGTGAGTGGTAACTTTTAATTAGTTGGTTCCTGTGGAGATGTATCTCTACCCATTCAAGGTGGGGTTGTTTACTGGAGTCCATTAAGAAGGAACCATTTCAGAAAAAGCTTTAGAACCAATAAAGCCCTCACAGCCAGAGACCATTGGAGCCAAAGGAAAATTCCCCGAGGAAGCCTTATGAAATGTAGAGAGAAAGCTAGCAGACATCACCATGTGCCCTCCCACCTGAGAGAGAAACCCTGAAATTCATAAGTCCTTTCTTTAGAATTAAGGGGTCTTTCTCTGGGCCTTAATTTGGACATTTTTATTTCCTTGAACTGTAAACTTGCAACTTAATAAATTCCCTTCTTAAAAGCTGTTCTGTTTCTGGTATATTGCAATTCTTGCATCTTCAGCAAACTAGAACAAATTGTTTGTGGCAAGTATAAAATACAACTGAGCACCTGCCTATCGACTTTATGTAACATGGCCTTGCTATATTCTCTCATTACACTCAGTAATTTGTGGATTCCTTGGATTTTCTATATAGACAATCATGTCATTTATGAATAGAAACAGATTTTACTATTTCCTTTCCTATCTTTTAAATTTTTAATTTTTTCTCTCCTTATTGCACTGATTAGGACCACCAACGCAGTGTTGGAGTAGAAGTGGCAATTGTGGGAAATGGCTGACAGTGGCTTTTTAGGGGAAGCATTTAATATTTTACATGCAGTATGCTGTTATTTGTACATTTTTGGTAAATAACCTTATCATGTTGAAGACATTATGCCTCTTTCTTAGCCAACTGAGAGTTTTTCTTATGAAAGGGTACTGAATTTATAAAATGCTTTTTCTGTACCTTTTAAGATGATTGTATTTTAAAAATTATATTGAATTATTATAAGTTAAACCAAACATGTATCTTTGTATCAACTCATGATGTTATCCTTCTTATATACCATGGATTTGACTTGTTAACATTTCATTTAAGATTTTTCCATCTATTTTTTTAAGAGTTATTACTTTGTAGCTTTTATATTTTTGTAAGGTCCTTAACAGGTTCTGGTATCAAAGTCATGTTGGAATCTGTAAGATTTTGTGTAAGATTATTTTTCTTTCTTAAACATTTGGTAGTATTGGCCAGTGAAATCACCTGGATCTAGTGTTTTCTTTGTTTAAATGTTTTAAATTATGGATTTGATTTCTGAAACACATTTAGGACTATTCAAAATTTCTATTTCTCCTTATGTCAATTTCTGTCAATTGTGTTTTTCTAGAAAGCTGCCATTTTTGTTGTCAAATTTATTGGAATGAAGCTATTCATGACATCCTTATATTATCCTTTTAATGCGTATAGCATCTGCAGTGATGTCACCTTTGTCATTCCTGGTATTAGTAAATTTTGGGTTTTCACTTACTTGTTTTCTTCCATCATCAGTTTTATCAATTTTGTTGATCTTTTTAAAGAACCATCTTTTGGCTTCATTGATTTTCTGTTTTATATCTATTTTTATTTCTTTAGTTTCTGATTTTGTGTTTTTTACATCTTCTTTAGATTTGTGTTGCTTTTTTTTCTATCTTGTTAAGATAGATACTTAGTTGATGAAATTTCCATCTCCAACACTTCTTTAGCTATATCTCACAAATTTTGATATGTTATATTTTCATTACCATTACTTTCAAAATATTTTCTAATTTTCATTGTAATTTCTTCTTTGATGTGTGGGTTATTTGGATTAATTAATTTATCTAATTAATTAATTTCCAAATAATTGGGGATTTTCTAAATATCTTATTCCTACTGGTTTCTAGTTTAATTTTTTTAAATTAGGGAATACATTTCATATGACTTTAATCCTCTTAAATTATTTAAGACTTTGCTTTATGGTTCAGCAAATAATAAATTGTTGAATGTTCTATACTCAGTGAAAAGAATGTATAACATGCAGGTGTTGGATGTATCAATTACAGGTGTCAACCAGGTCAGGTTGCTTGGTCATTTTTTTCTTTCCTGGCTGCTAAAACAAATACCAGGCAATGGGTTGGCTTAAGAAATGGGAATTAATTGGATCACAGTTTAAAGGCCAGGAAAAGTCCTAAACCAAGGTGTCAGCAAGATAATGCTCTCCCAGAACACTGTGGCATTCCGGGGCTGACTGCCAGCAATACTTGGTCCTTGGCATTTTTATCACGTTGCGATGAACATGTTGGCCTCTCCAGGATTCTCTACATTCCTCTGACTTCCAGGTTCTTCCCATGGCTAGCTCTCAGTGGGTCTGGATTTCATTCTGCTTACAAAGGACTCCATAATAGGATTCAGACCCACCCTGATTCAGTTGGGCCACACCTTAACAGAATTAATCTTATCAAAAGGTCTTATCTACAACGGGTTCACTCCCACAGGAATGGACTAAAATTAAGAACATGTTTTTCTAGGGTACAGAACTCCAAGGCACCACAACATTGTTGCTTAAATATTCTACATCCTCACTAATATTTTGTCTGCTTGTTCTGTTGATTCCTGAAGAGGAATGTTAAAATCTGCAACTTTGATGCTGGGCTTGTCTCCTTCTTTCAGTTCTGTCAACAATTTACTTCATAAATTTTGAAGCTATGTTATCAGGAGCATACACATTTAGAATAGAATTGATCTTTTAATTATTATGAATTCTTTACTTTTTTCTTATGTTCTTTCTCTTAAGATTTATGTTGCTCCTAATTAATAAAGCCACACCAGCCTGTGTGTGGTTAATGTGCATATGGTATATCTTTTCCCACAATCTTACTTCCAGTTTATCAGTTATCCCCTTTAAAAGTGTATCTCTTGTAGGCAATATAGTTTGGGGTCTTTTTGTTTTTTAACAGTCTGATCATCTATTTATTTTAGAAGAATGATTATTCCATTTAAATTTATTGAAATGCCATGTATGGCTGGCTTTAAGTATACCACATTTGTTTCTTAATTCGTCCCATATGTCATTGTTTCTCCTTTCCTGCTTTCCTTCAGATTAATCAAGAACTTTTTAATACTCTGTTTTTACTTCTTTTGTCTTTTTAGTTATATTTCTTGTATGTCACTGATTATTCTAATGGTTACAATATGGATTCTTAACTTATTACTATTTTGAATCAGTATATTATTGTCCACAATGTAAATGAATTGCAACAATATGATTTTAATTTTATGCATCTTTCTTGAATTTTGTGATATTATTGTTATATTTGCAGAGCTTTAAAATATCAAATGCTTAGGAATAAAGCATTTACAATGTAACAAAATATATACAAGTCCTCTATGCAGAAAGTGGAACAATCTTTAAGAAATTAAAGAGACCTAAACTAATGGTGTGAAATACCATTATTTTGAATTGTAAAATTCAGCATTTTAAAGAGACCAGTTTTTGGCAATTTAATTTAAGATTTAATGCAATGCCAATAAAAATTATTAGCAGGTAAGGGTGTATGTGTGTGTGTGTGTGTGTGTGTGTGAAAGAGAGAGAGAGAGAGAGAGAGAGAGAGAGAGAGAGAGAGAGAGGCTGAATTAAACTATAAGTTAAGATACTTGAAAAAGAAGAACCTGCTGGAGGGCCTGCTATATCAAGCTACAATTTTGTGGTATTGGTATAAGAATAGTACTCAAATACTCAAATAGAAGAATGGAACACTATAGAGGACATGAGAGCTGATCCATGCACATACAGTATTTGATTTACAATAAAGTTGTTACTGTAGAGCGATGTGAAAACAATGGCTTTTTCAAGTAACAGTGGTAGGAGCAGAAAAAAACCTTTATTCCTAAATTATATTCTACATAAAATTAATTCCAAATTGACTCTTGAAATAAATGTAATGAAGGCCTTATCCATGGCAATAAGATAAGAAAAGGAAATAAAAGGTATTTCAGATTGGAAAAGGAGAAAAAAATGTTTCTATTTGCAGACAACATGGTTGTACATGTAGAAGATCCTAACGACTCTACAAAACCAGCTACTAAAACAAGTTTAGCAAGGCTGCAGGGTACAAGGATGTGCTGGTTTGAAAGGATGTATGTACCCTAGAAAAGCCATGTTTTAATCCTAATACCATTTTGTAAATGCATCCCTACACAGTACTGTTATGTTTGAAACTGCAATTAGACCATCTCCCTGGAGATGTGACTCAATCGAGAGTGGTTGTTAAGATGTATTAGGTGATGACATGTCTCTGCCCATTCGGGTGGGTCTTGATTGGTTTACTGGAGTCCAGTAAAAGAGGAAACATTTTGGAGAATGAGAGATTCAGAGAGAGCAGAGCAGAACAACATAGCTATGAGGAGCAGGAACCATAATTGGGTCATCAAAGGGTCTTTTAACATTCTATCAACCCAGCTGACTCTGGATGAAGGGGGAAGATGGTAAGACTAGAGAATTCCATGAGCATGTGCCCATTCCCATACCTAATTTGCTGTGAAGTAGGTTCCTTGATCAGAAGCAATGCTGTGTGGTATACCATGACGATGGATAAAGCATTCTGTAAGTCCATGCATGCTAGCCTTGGCAGAAGCATTACCTGCAGGGAAAGCAAGCCCATAGCCAGAGAATGCATCTATTCCAGTTAGAACAAATTGCTGCACCTTCCATGATGGAAGTGGGCCAATATAATGAACCTGCCAGCAAGCAGCAGACTGATCACTTTAGAGAATGGTGCCATATAGGAGATTGAGTGTGGGTCTCTGCTGTTGGCAGATTTGAATACAGCACTGGCTGTAGCCAGGTTAGCCTTAATGAGTGGAATTCCATGTTGCTGAGTGCATGCATCACCTCCATCCCCACCACCATGCCCACTTTGTGCATGAGCCCATTTGGAAATGGTAGGAGGGCTGAGGAAAAAGGATGACTTGTATTCACAGGATAGGTCATCTTATCCACTTGAATATTAACACCTTCAGGCTGTTATCCTCTGGTGGACGTTCACCAGGACACAAATATGTTCATGGTGCATCGCTCAAAGTTCCACCCACTGGGAGGATTTCCCCTCACCACTGTCCTTCAGGGACACCCCAGAAAGCAGTTGCAGTGCTGCTGTCCACTTCCAGGTGGTCCCTGCATATTGTGCTGAACCATCTGTAAACCAGGCCCGAGTGTCCTCTTCCTCAGTCATCTGAGTGTAAGGAACTCCTCAAGAGGCCACAGCTCTGATCTGGGAAAGACCAGGAGTGGGGGCCATGGGCATTTGGGCCACTTCCTCATGTAACTTATTTGTGCCTTCAGGACCTGCTCTGGTCCTATCTTGTATATACCATTTCCAGTTATTTGTTTTGAAAGAGGTTAGATGCATCTATTTTCCATCACAAGAAAACAAGATGAACATAAAAAAATTCCTTATAAGAAGTCTCATGACATTTCAGGATTTTGGATGATTCCTGTTCTAGTTTGCTAGCTGCCGGAATGCAACACACCAGAGTCGGATTGGCTTTTAATAAAAGGGGATTTATTTCATTAGTTCTTCAGAGGAAAGGCAGCTAACTTTCATCTGAGGTTCTTTCTTAACGTGGGAAGGCACAGGACGATCTCTGCTGGCCTTCTCTCCAGGCCCCTGGGTTCCAACAACTTTCCCCGGGGTTACTTCTTTCTGCATCTCCAAAGGCCTGGGCTGAGCTGCAAGTGCTGAGATGAGGAATGCTGAGCTGCTTAGGCTGTGCTACATTGCGCTCTCTCATTTAAGCACCAGCCAATTAAGTCAAATGTCACTCATTGCAGCAGACACGCCTCCTAGCCGACTGCAGATGTAAATCAGCAACAGATGAGGTTCACCTACCATTGGCTTATGTCCGCAGCAACAAGACTAGGTATGCTCACCTGGCCAAGTTGAAAACTGACTCTAACTAACACAATTCCCAAGAGATTTTTATTTGTTACAATACAGAGAGATGGACACGTTTAAATGAGGGAGTAAGCACAGAAAGCAAAGGAATTGGGATAACCCCAACTGCTCCCTTCTCACAGATGTCCATTGGAGAAATCATGTCAGCAACGGCAATTTTCAATTATTTACATGATTAATCTGACAGCATTACAAAACTCATATTTTAAATAGATCAATTTTTCTTAAATGAGCTTTCTAAATTCTGAAAAATTCACCTTTTCCAATCACAGCTATCGGAAATATGGATCTTTCATTTCTGCTAAGTATTCCACACTTTAGAAGTCCACTATTTTAGACAGCAATGAATGGGGAAAACCACATTCTTCTCTGACATGGTCTCAATATCCTATCTTTTTTTAAAAAAATATTTTTATTGACAAATCTTCACACACATACATTCCACACACAGTGTAATCAATGGCTCCTATTCCACACATAGTGTGCAATCTATGGCTCACATGGTTGTGTATTCATCACTATGATCATTTTTTAGAACATTTGCAACACTCCAGATAAAGAAATAAACAGAAGAAAGAAAAAACTTATACATACCCTACCCCTTACGCCTTCCTCTCATTGACCACTAGTATTTCCATCTACCCAATATGTTTTACTCCTTTGTCCCCCCTATTATTTATTTATTTTTGTAGATACTTTTTTTTTTTACTCATCTGCCCATACCCTGGATTAAAAGGACATCAGACACAAGGTTTTCACAATCACACAGCCACATTGTAAAAGTTCTATCTTTACACTGCTCAACAGTTTCAGGTACTTCCCTCCAGCCACTTCAATACACCAAAAACTAAAACAGGATATCTGTATAATGCATGGGAATAACCTCCAGGATAACCTCTCAACTCTGTTTTAATTTCTCAGCCACTGCCACTTTATTTTGTCTCATTTCTCTCTTTCCCCTTTTGGTCAAGGCTTTCTCAATCCCTTGATGCTGGGTCCATTGAATTTTAAGACTAAGTGCTGTTGTGCATGCACGATTTTATGACTTGGTGGGCTGACAACACCCAGTTCATGATAGGTGGAAGTTAAATTGATTAAGATTTCTTATGGAACAACTTGTTTGGATTAACAAAAAATTTAAGTTTATAGATAAAAAAGATATAAATGGTTATTAGAATTATTATCATGTCTCAGATGGGGGTATCTTACTATTGTAAATGTTATCAAGTCTTCCAACATTAATGAGTAATGCCAAGGCACTCCCAACAAAAATTCCTGTTCTTTATTTTTATGGAACTTGGCAAGTTGATTTTCAAGTTGATCTTGAAAAACGCAACAGAAAATGTACTGATGAAGTTTAAAAGAAAGTCAAAAATTGAAAAGAAAGATCTCAAAATAAATCATAAGTTTATAATGATTGAAACCATTGATATTGTGAAAAGAAAGACAGACATATCATCAGAACAATCAACAACAGACCTATGTATATGAAGGAATTTAGTTTGCAATAGAGGAACTATATAAAATGATTGGTGGAAAGATGAATTATCAGTAAATGATGATGTTTGTTATCCACTTTGGGTAAAATTTAAGTTTGATCCTGGTTTCACATTGTATAGAAAAAAAAACTTCCAGAGATGAATGTAAAAAGATAGTACTGGAGAGATATTATAAAGAAATAGAGGAAGATTTTGGCCTAATCTTAGAGATAAAAAGGACTTTTTAATTAAGAGATAAAATCTAACAGTTACGAAGGAAAAGTTTGACACAAGGAAATTTAGGACTTCTATATATATAATACTAAACAAGGTATAAAGAATAACTAAAGTCAGGAAAACATGTTTACAAATATTCAACAGAGGACTAAAATTAAAAATGTGTGAAGAGCTTCCATGCTAGTATAAGAGAAAAGACAAAAATTACAGTAGAAAAAATAAGCAAAGGAAATGAACAGGCCGTTCAAAAAGGAGGAAATACTAATAGCTTAAAAATTAATGAAAGTTCTTCAATCAGACATTTAGTCATAGAAATTTAGTAAATGAGTATCTGTTTTCCTTATCAGATTGGAAAAAATTTAAAAATACTTGATAATATTGGAGATGGATAAACCTGGAGAAGTGATAGAAATAGGTTTGCTTGTACACTGTTGGTGAAAACAAATTGATTAAGCTTTCCTGTGGAAGAACTTGGTTAGATTTATGAAAATTCTAAGTTTATTGGCTCACAAAGTCCCATGGAGTAAATACTACAGAAATACTTGCAGAAGTATAAATCAAAATGTTTCTTGTAACATTGTTGGGGTTTGGCTTAGGGGGCTGAGTCAGAGTAAGTGAATTCCACCACCACCTAGTTTGTGACTCTAGTCAAGCTCACATTGATGTGTCTTAGTTTCCTCACCTTTAAAATGAGAATAGAATATAGGACCTACCCTGGAAGGTTTTTGTGAGGAACAAAGATAATATATGTGAAGTGTTCAACACATGGCCTGATACGTCATTACAGCTCAACAAGTATTAGCTGACATTATTAGTCAAAACTGTTAATAACTTCATAACTTTCACCCAAATGGGGAAGGGCTCTATGAATATATATATATGCATTATGTATGTATATGCATATATGTGTATACTGTGAGTTTATATGTTATGTACACGCATATGTGTCTGTGTGTATCTGTACATATATATTTGATGGGAAAGACTTTCACTGACATGGAAAGGTAGAAGCATTAGGGAAGATAGGAACCAGCATGATCATACTCAGTTTGGACAGCTCTCGTGGCAGAGAGTAGAAACAACTTAAATGAGCCCATTTGTAGCTTCAGCATATGCGTTTGAGTATATCACATCTTCTCATATTACATCAACCAAAGAAAATCATATGAAAAGTGTGCTCTGCCTATTGGGAGGCACTGAGGTCACACGGCAAAGGATGTGAATGTGTCGTCACCGTGCATGGAGTGAGCAGATGGGAGACAGTAATGCCACCCACCAAAGGCGGAGACCCGTGACAGGACCACTGAGTACACATCTCTCATGGTGTGTGGACAGGGAGGGTTTTCCATGTTTACTTTCAGAACCCACATCTGTGACCCACTCAGGGGGAAACCACTATGGAACATTTGCCTGTGAATTCCCAACCAGAGGAGGTCACTATGGAACCTCAGCAGTGAAAGATAACTTCCAAGACTTGGGATCATCAGGTGAGGTGCAGATACTCGGGCAATCTGTAGACTCACATTTTTTAGCAGATTTATTCACACAGCGTTTACCCCATCCTAATCATCACATTTTTTAGCAGATTTATTCACACAGCGTTTACCCCATCCTAATCATCACATTTTTTAGCAGATTTATTCACACAGCGTTCACCCCATCCTAATCATCATACCTTTTAGCAGATTTATGCACACAGCGTCTACCCCACCCTAATCATCACATGCTTATGCCTTCACCACTATAGTCAACAAGAGAACATTGGCGTTTCTCCTGAAGGAAAACAAAATAACATACCGCTTATATCCCCTCAAGACGGACATTTAGCTTTGGTATAATGCCTTTGTTAAAGTTAATGAAAAAATAATACACTGTTACCATTAAGTATAGACCTTAGTTTATGTTACTTTAATTTTTTCCCATGTAACACCCTGTCATTCACATCTTGTAACAGTGACAAACGTGTTTCAGTTCATGTAAGAACTCTTTTTATTCATACAATTAAACACCATCACCGTCCACTCTGGGTTTCACTGTTACAGAGTCCCACTTTCCATCCTCTCACTTTCCCTCCGGTGACATACGTGACTCTAGCCTTCCTCTTTCAGCCATACTCACACTCTACTTTGTTAATGACACTTACAGTATTGTGCTACCATCACATGTATTGTGCTATTCATTTCCAAATCTTTACAATGAACCATATGAATGTTCTGTACTCTTTAATCATTGATTGTCCAATCTCTGCCCACTTTCTATCTCCTGGTACCCTATGCTCTAGAATTTGATTCTCAGAGTTTGCTCATTATAGTTAGTTCGAATCAGTCAGACCATACCATATTTGTCGTTTTGTTTCTGACTTGTTTCATTCAACATAATGCCTTCAACGAGGGCTCAGTCACCTCATCGCATGCCTCATAACTTCAGTCCTTCCTGCAGCTAGACAATATTCCATCGTATGAATACACCACTGTTTGCCTTTCTGCTCATAGGTCGATGGACCCTGGGCCACCTCCATCCATTGACAATCATGAGTAATGCTGCCAGAAATATTGGTCTGCAAATTTCTACTCATGTCCCTGCTTTCAGTTCATCCGAATATATAGCTAGTAACAGGATGGCAGGATCATGTGACAACTCTATACTTAGATTCCTGTGGAACCACCCACTGCCCTCCAGAAGGCTACACCGTTCGCCTCCCTACCAACGGTGACTAGATAGACCTCTTTCTCCAGATCTTCTTCAGCACTTGTAGTTTTTTTTATTATTAAATAGCTTTATTCATACATCACACAATCCATCCTAAGTGTATAATCAATGGCTCCTAGTATAATCACATAGTTACATATTCGCCACTGCAATCTATGTGAGATTATTTCCATTTTTTCTGAAAAGAAAGAAGAAATGAAAATATAACAACATACCTTTCTCTTATATCCCGCTCTTAGAGACATTTAGCCTTGATATGTTGCCTTTGCTACAATTAATGGAAGAACGTTACAATGTTCTGTTAATTATACACCCTAGTTTGCATTAATTGTATTTTTTTCCATACACCACCCCATTTTGACACCTTGTAATGGTGACATACATTTGTTCTTGTTTATGTGAAAACCTTCTTATATTTATATAATTAGTTCCCCTCAATGTTCACTCTAGGTTTTGCTAAGTTATACTGTCCCAATTTTATCCTCTATCTTTCCTTCTGGTGCCATGCATGCTCCTACCCTTCCTCTTTGACCATGCTCACATTTGGCTTTATTTATTACACCTACAACGTTGTGCTGCCATCATACAGCATTGCAAACATTTTGTTCAGAAATGGATAGCATTTGGAAAGTGAGGAGACTGCCTTGCAGCCAACTAGCAACTGTGGCTCTGGAGAACCAGATACTTGTGCAACAGATATCCTCACCGTGCACACCTGGACCCAGTAAAGATGACCTCTGGGCTCCTGTGAGCCAAGCTGGAGGCAGGTTATAGGAAGTTCTTAAGATTGCAGCCCTTGGGAGGTGAGAAGTTGTCTGAAGATATTTCGATACAGGTTGAGCTTTAAGAAACATTTTGGTTTTGAGCAGTTTTACTACTGAAACATCTTACTTTGCTAAATGAAAATGGTCAAAGGTTAAATTCTGGAATGGGCAAACTCAAAAGGTTTCAGGGGCCAGCTAGGTGGATTGCACAAATGCTGTACAGCTAGGTGGGTTGCACAAAGGATATATTGGTAGGTGGAGAATGAAAAGAATGTAATTGCTTGTGACTGATTTGATGGCAAGGTGTGACCATCGATGGCCTATTAAACTAGAACTGAATGTCCAAACAAAAGAAATGGGGGCAACTTTGGATGCATAGTTGCCAGTTTACCATCTAGATTATGACTTCAAAACCTTCCTTGATAATTTTCCAGTGTTATGACAATACTTTTGTGTTAAAGTATAGGGCCAATTCTTTAAAATGTTTGTATAAGTGCCTTATAAAATGACTTACTTTGTTGCTACACATAAACATGCACACTCCTTTAGTGTATTTCCTCTGGCTTTCTAAGTTTCAATGTTACCATGTGTTATTTGATGCCAAAGATGTATAATTATATCAGAAGTCAAAATTTAGTTTTTCATTTCTGGAAAAAAGGAAATCCAAGTCTCCTTCATCCCAGTCGAGTGGTTGTTCCACTTTAAGGCACTGGCAAAACCCAACTTGATCCACAGGGTCTAAGTTCATGTGTTCAGAAAGAAAGTGGCATGTACAAGTATTCACCCATGGTCACAGCTTTCATTCAGGCTCCACATCTGACTCATCAGCTGGCTGACAACTGCTGTTACCCAACACAGCGAGGACAAAATGAGCAGTAATCACAGCTTGTTTTACCTACCTGGGTGTGATCATTATGTTTGCATTGATAGGGTTAGCACATGCTAAACTCCAGTGCTGTTGTGATTTGATTATCTTTAATCTTATTGGATTGCTATTGACAGTGGATGTGCCCTTTCTGTGAGGAATAAAACATAGAATTAAGATGAATTCCATGACTGTATAACCTGAGCGACGAATGAAAAAGCAGTTGAGGCTAGACTTTACTCTGGCAGTTAACATTGACCCTCTAGAAAATACTGCACAAGTTACCTAAACTTTCTGTGCCTCAGTTTGCCCATCAGTAAATTGCCTCTCTGTATCTAAATATGAAACTCAGAGGTCCTGGAATTTTACAACTTCCCCACAGGCATTTCATGCAAATACTCAACAATGCTTATTGAGTGCAAACTACGTGCCAGGCACTGTTCGAGGTGCAAATCCAACATGCCCTAAAGTGAATCCTCTATTTCCCCTTCCTCAAACCACCTTTTATCTACTATATTCTCTACCTCAGTGGTAGCATCAGCATCCACACAGTTACTAAAGGTAACTGGGAGTCACCCCTGATGTTTCCTTCATATAGTCCCATGTTCAATCTATGGCCAAATCCCTTCAAATGTACAAATTTCATCAATTTTTTTAAACTTTTAAAATTGTATAATATAACATATACAAAGCAAAGAAGGAAAAAAGCAATAGTTTTCAAAACACTCTTCAACAAGTAGTTATGGGACAGACCCCAGAGTTTGTCATAGCCTACCATACCATTATCTCAGATTTTTCCTTCTAGCTGTTCCAGAATATAGGAGACTAGAAAGTGTAAGTATTTTTTTTTATAATCCAATAAACTTTTTTTTCCTTTTTTTTGTGAAAAATAACATATATACAAACAAGCAGTAAATTGCAAAGCAAAGCACCACAATTAGTTGTAGAACAGATTTCAGAGTTTGGATGGATTATAATTCTACAATTTTAAGTTTTTACTTCTACCTGCTGTAAGATACTGGAGGCTAGAAGAAATATCAATATAATGATTCAGCAATCATACTCATTCGTTAAACCCTACCTTCTCTGTATAACTCCACCATCACCTTTGATCTTTTTACCTCTCTCTTTAGGGTATTTGGCTATGGTCATTCTAACATTTTCATGTTGGAAGGGGCTGTCACTAATATGGAGTAGGGAGATGGAACTAGCTGATGCTCTGGAGAGGCTGGGCCCTCTGGGTTTCAGGACTTGTCTGGTCCAGGGACCCATCTGGAGGTTGCAGGTGTCTGGAAAGTTACCCTAGTGCATGGAACCTTTGAGGAATCTTATATATTGCCCTAAGTGTTCTTTAGGATTGGCTGGAAAGGTATTTGGCAAATTATGGTAGGTAGCAAGGTCTAACTGAAGCCTGCGTAAGAGTGACCTGCAGAATATTAGACTCTATTTGAACTCTCTCAGCCACGGATACCTTAATTGTTGCATTTCTTTCCCCTCTTTTGGTCAGGATGGAATTGTTGATCCCACAGTGCCAGGGCTGGATTCATCTCTGGGAGTCACTTCTCATGCCGCCAGGGAGACTTTCACCCCTGGATGTCATGTTCCATGTAGGGGGGAGGGCAATGCAAATCTCATCAATTTTTAGAATCTATTACTCCCTTGCTAATCCTGTCTCCCTGTCTTTGCACTTGTGGCTCTCTCTGTCTTAAGCACTCTTTCTGATTTTTCACAACCAGCTGTTCATGAGTCAAATATTAGCTCAAGTGTCACCTTCTTCATGCCCTCTTTAGCCCATTTTCTTCAGAGTTGCTCTCCAGCCCCACTCTCAACCTTGGCACCCTGTTTTGCTCTCTTTTAGACTCTTACATTACCTAACCTAATAACTTGTTTTCTATTTTTTTCTGTCTCTCTTACTAGACTGTAAGAAGTGCAATGAACTTACTTGTCTTTTTCACTTCTATTCTGGACAACAGAGATGAGATCAATATTCTCACTCTCTGTTGAACTCACCTGACAAAAATAAAACCCAGGCAAAATCCAATTTTCTACCTACTCCCCACCCTACCAACAATACTCACCGTAGCTAACACGTCTCACGATTAGAAACCTCAGGCAAGCTTATGCTACTGCTTGGCAACACTACTATATTTCTCCATCCAATTCATTCTCCCATTTCCTTATATAAGTATTTCACTCCTTCCCTCCTAAAACCTCCCCAGCTCCCTTCCCATCATGCTCAGCTGTTGATGTAATCACTTAGGCAATAGAAAGAGGATATGACCCTTATGCTCTCACACCAAGTCTGTCCCAACACTGTGCCCTTTATTTGTTCCAGTAAATAAACTCTCCATGCTCCTATCTAGGCCAACAACTCCACTTATGCATTGAATTACACATTCACTCATTCAAACATTCTTTGATCATCACTCCTATATCATCAGATCTTTGCTCTAAACTGCAGCATTCTTATCAGCATTCATATTCAGCTATCTTAAAATGAATTTTTTCCATTCATAATTTTTTTATTTTGAAAAAATTTCAAGCTTACAATACATTTGCAAAAATAATACAGAATTCATACAGAGAACTCCAACATTAACCCACACCCCACATACCCAGATCCACCAAGTTTCAACATTTTGCCATATTTGCCATTGCATTCTATCTCTATCGCCATCTATCTGTCTGTCTACCATTTTCTAAACATTTGAGATTAAGTTGTACACATCAGGCTCCTTGAACAAATAATATTTACATGTATATTTTCTAAGAACAAAGACATTCAGTTATGTAACCACCTTTAGTATAGGTATCAAGTTCAAGAAATTTAAATTGATTTAAAGCTTATAGTCTATATTCCGATTTTTTTCATATGTCCCAATGCTGTCCTTTAGGGCCTTTTCTCCTCCATTATTATATCTTGTCTAGGATTATATTTTGCATTTAATTATTATTGCTTCTTTAGTCATTCTTCTTTTTCAATTGTGTAAACATATACATAACATAAACTTTCCCATGTCAGCCACTCCAAAGCCTGCCATTCAGTGGATTACTCACTTCACAATGCTGTGCTAACATCATCACCACCCATTACTAGAACTTTCCCATCACCCCAAAACGAAACTGTACACCATTATACATTAATTTCCCATTCCTACGTCCCCCCATCTTGCTGCCTCCCTTCTTCATCTCTGATAACCTGCACTGTACTTTCTGTCTCTATGAATTTGCAAATTCTAGCTATTTTGTGTAAGTGAAATCATACAGTATCTTTTCCTTTATGTCTGACATTTCACTCAACATGATGTCTTTAAAGTTCATACATGCAGTGGCATGTTTCAGAACTTTATTCCTTTTTAAAGCTAATATTCTACTTATGCATATACCAAATTTTGTTTATCCATTCATCTGTTGATGGACATTTGGGTTGCTTTCACATTTTGGCTATGGCCAATACTGATACTAAGAACATTGGTGTACAAATATCTTTTGGTTTTAATTCTTTTGGGTATATACCTAGAAGTGGGATAGGTGGTCATATGGTAGTTCTATGTTTAACTTTTTGAGGAAACATCAAACTGTTTTCTACAGTGGATCTACCACTTTATGTTCCCACGAACAATCTATTAATCTCCCTATTTTACCACAGCCTCTTCAGCATTTGTTATTTTCAAGTCCTTTGCCCATTTTTAAATTTTTTTTTTTTTTTTGGCCGTTTTGTGGTTTGGTCATAGGAGTGCTTTACATATTCTTGACTTCAAAATATTTTCTCCTATTTTGTTGGTTGTCTTTTCACTTTCTTAATGTCTTCAGATACACAAAAGTTTGTAATTTTGATTAACTCTAATTTATCTACTTTTCTTTTGTTGCTTTTCTTTTGGAGTAAACTCTAAGAATCCATTGCCTAATACAAGGTCCTAAGGATATTTCTCTGTGTTTTCTTCTAAGAGTTTTATCTCTTACATTTAGTACATTGATCCATTTTGAGTTAATTTTTCATATGGTATGAAGTACAGATCCACTTTAAATATCTTGCTTATGGATATCCAGTTTTCCCAGTATCATTTGTTGACATAACATGACTGTTTTTTCCCCCACTAAGTAGACTTGGCTACTTTGTCAAAAATCAATTAGCCATGGATGGGAGGATTTATTTCTGTACTCTCAGTTCTATTCCATTAGCACACTGTTTTGATCACTGCAGCTTTGTAATTAATTTTGAAACCAACAGATGTGAGGCTTCCAAATTTACTCTTCATTTTCAAGATGTTTTTGGCTATTTGGGACCCTTGAGTTTCCATATGAATTTGATGATTAGCTTTTCTATTCTGCAAAGAAGACATTGGAATTTTGAGTGAGATTGCATTAAAATCTGTAAATTGCCTTGGGTAGTATTGACATCTTAATAGTATTGTCTTTCTATTCATGAACATGGAATATCTTTCCATTTATTTAGATTAATTTCTTTCAGTACTGATTTGTAGTTCTTTGTGTACAAATCCTTTACATGCTTGGTTGCCAGGATTTCCCTGGAGAACAGGGGAGAAGAAGGGGCACTGCACAGTATTAAGAAATGACAGACACAAGAAGTTAGGTAGGGTCAGAGGACTCAAGCTCATCAGGAGCAAGAGCCCCAAATAAACTGATGTCCACATATTTATTGCATTCTTACATGGGAACTGCTTTAGGGAGTATAATCAAAGCAAGATTATTTTTGAATATCTGTCATGCCTGCAAAGCTACAAAGTTTGGTTCCCAGCTCCTTGTACCAGGAACCATTTATTTCTTATCAGAATGCTCTCTATACAGGTCTCTTCCGGATCTCGAGTCAGTGTCCTTGAGAGCATTTGCTTCAGCAGTTTACCACATTAGCAGGGCATGGTGTGCCTGTGCCCCATGCCCTCGGCTGTCAGCCAACCGCTTAACCCCTCATGTGTACTGATATTGTAATCCACCGTTTTGCTGAATCAAAAGTGAATTGTTGATGTTCCTTAAGCCTTCTCATTCTGTCTTCCACCCCAAATGGCAACCCCATTCTACCAATTGCTCAGGCAACATCTAAGAAATCATCCTTTACTCCCTTTCTCTCACATTCTTGGTCAGTGAATTCTATAGGGTCTACCTTCTCAGCATATCTAATATCTGATCATCACTGACCAGTTCAGCTAATATCTCTTGCCTAGACTATTGTAATAGCCTCCTCATTGCTCTCTCAGCTTCCACCCTGTCCCCCATTACAAGTTCTTTTCATATAGCATCCAGAGTAAAAAAGTGTCACCCACCAGCAGACTTGAAGTCTCTCAGCTACTTTCCTTAGTGGTATTATCCATGCCAGACTCAACACACCAACCGTCTCTTTAGCTAACCCTAGGATCCTACCTCTGGTATTATGTTAAAGCAAATCTAGTTTAAGTTAAAAATAATGAACACACTTGTTTAAGTGACAAGTCATGAATATTGTTACTTTAGAGGATAAGTCCACCCACAGAGCTTGGAGGGATGGAAATAGGTCAAATATGAAGACCCAGTTGCAAAACAGAAGCAGCTCCATAGGATATAGCATAGAGGTTTCTCTAAAGGAGAAGTTGCACTCCAAGTTGCAGCAAAGGATACAAGTCTGAAGGTTTGAGAAAACACCCAAGTAAGAAAGCTTCTGTACAAAGTCAATGAATTACTGTGTTTTACTTTTTTCTCAACACCAATCACTATTTGACTTTTGACCTCTCTTTAAAATGGGAACTCCCTGAGATGAGTGAGCTCTGTCTCCAGTACCAAGAGTGCTTGGCATATCGTGACTGCTTAATCAATATTTACTGATGACTCAAAACACAACTTTAGTTCTACAAAATGTCGTGTTTGAGTTTTTATGAATAAGTCCACCTGAGGCTATCCCTGTTGTAGCTCCTAATTTCTCTTCTATTTTTTTTACTTTTTTTATTCTGGGGAAAGGAGAGGTTGGAGACCAATTCAATTTCAATCTGAGTTTACAGAGGGAAGCACCAGGATTAACCTACACGGGACCAGGCTTCTGATAACATCGCCCAGAGAAAACTGCGGTCCACCCCAAGCTGCAGTATCCTCGCCTGTAGCAGCTCCGGGTCAAAGTGCTGTGAGGGTTAACTGAAAAACTGCATAGGTTAAGTCCTTAGGGAAACTCTGATGACCGTAATCAATAAACAAAGCTTTCCTTTTGTTCTCGCTGCCCGGGGCAAGGTGCGTTTCCTCCCGGGCCAGCAGCGCAGCTCAGGGCCCACAGGGGCCTGCGCCAGCCGGGACAGCAGCTCGGGGGCGCCCTCTGCCGGCGGCCAACTGCGCCTGCAAGTGTGGTGGGAAGAGAAGCGCGCGGGCCCGGGGGCGGGGCCTTCTCAGCCGGACGGAGCGCGGAGTCGGGGGGCGGAGCCTTCTCAGCCGGACGGAGAGCGCGGGG
>PVIY010036951.1:0-25061 GCA_004026745.1 Myrmecophaga tridactyla
ATTACACACAACCCACAGTTATGAAGGGGCTTGCAGGAAAAGTTAGATACTAGTCACAGTATCCAACTTTATAAATTGTTTTTAAACCTGATCAAACACTATACTTAATATCTGCACCCTGCCATTCTAACAAGATTTTTAAAAGAAAATCTAGCATGCAGGGACTAGAACAAGAATGTTATGCCTATGAACATCATTCTGTCAAGGGTGTTATTGTGCAAAAAGTTGAGGGCTGCTTTTCTAATACTTCTGTCCTTGAAAGCTTGATAACATTTTAAGTCTTCTCTCATCGGACAAACATCATGATCTGTCCATGCCCTGAGGCAAGGTAGTTGGTAATACCTGAGTTTCAGTCACTTTAAGAATGGGGAAGGGGTGGGTGGCAAATACACTCCAATATGACACAAAATACTTGAGTTTGCTCCCACTCTCCCACTATTTAAGTTACTGGAGTAGAGAAGAGAATATTTAGATTATAAAGCAAAGAAGAAAAAAATTACTCACCATCATTTAGGGCATCAATGGCAGCCACTTTTTTATCATTTGCCTGATCCATCATCTCCTCAGTTATCTAAGGGGAAAGTTAAGGTCAACTTAGAAGTAGCAGAGAAGGAAGCAATTTGGACTTTTGGAAGGACGGATAGTCAAAATGCTCACTTTCATTCATTCTTCTCTAGTCTCCAAGAACAAGAGGATAATCATAATTTATTAGTAAGAAATTACATGCAGTGAACTTTAATCTTTTATACCAATTAATAATTCTCACACCCTTACACTCTCCTTTAGACACGACCTTATTTTCTCTCCATTCCAATCAAAGTAGGATGTTCTGTCCTAGTCTTACCATCACCTTCCTAGATATTCGTAATACTAAAATCTAAATTCTTCACAAAGAGATAAAACTAGTTCTTTCGAGACCTGAACCCTCAGAAGAGAAAGGAATCATTCCTGCCTCCCCAAAAACATCTACTAAGCACCCATACTAGATGAACGCAGTAGAAAATGCTGACAGTACACAGATTAGTAAGAACAAAACTTACAGTAAACATCTTATGTAAAATGCAAAGTTCACAAACATTTTAACATTAAGGAAAAAAACAACTCATCACCACTACTGCTCAAAATATTATTGGGAGTATTCAACTTCCCCATGTGGAGAATACCCAATATTCTTGCAAGCAGTGGGGACAACAACCAAAGCAATAAGCCAAGCCCTCAATCTTGGGGTTTGTTTCCATGAAACTTACCCCAGCAAAGGATAGGCTGTGCCCACTTAAAATTAGGTCTAAGAGTCACCCCCAGAGAACCTTTTTTTGTTGCTCAGATGTGGCTTCTTCTCCAGCCAACATGGCAAGCAAACTCACTGCCCTTCCCCTCTCTACATGCAACACAACTCCTAGGGGTGTAAACCTCCCTGGCAATGTGGGACAGAAATCCTAGAATGAGCTGGGACTCAGCGTCAAGGGACTGAGAAAACCTTCTCGATTGAAAGGGGGAAGAGAGAAATGAAACAAAATAAAGTGTCAGTGGCTGAGATTTCAAACAGAGCCGAGAGGTTATCCTGGAGGTTATTCTTATGCATTATACAGATATTCCTTTTTTAGCTTATGGTGTATTAGAGTGGCTAGAGGGAACTGCCTGAAACCGCAGAGTTGTGTTCCAGTAGCCATGTTTCTTGAAGATGGCTGCATAACGAAACAGCTTTTACAATGTGACTGTGTGACTGTGAAAACCTCATGTCTGATGCTCCTTTTATCAAGGAAGGGTATGGACAGATGAGTAAAAAATGTGGATAAGGGCAGGCCATGGTGGCTCAGCAGGCAGAGTTCTCGCCTGCCATGCCGGAGACCCAGGTTTGATTCCCAGTGCCTGCCCATGCAAAAAAACCGCCCCCAGAAAACAAACAAAACGTGGAAAAAAAAATACAAATAATAGGAGAGACAAAAGTTAAAATAAATTGGGTAGATGGAAATATTATTGGTCAATGAGTGGGAGGGGTAAGGGGTATGGTATGTACGAATTTTTTCTTTTTTTTTTAAATTTCTTTCTCTGGAGTGATGTAAATGCTCTAAAAAATGATTATGGTGATAAATACACAGCTACGTGATGATATTGTGAGCCACTAACTGTATATAATGTACGGAGTAAGATTTAACAATAAAAATATTAAAAAAAAAGCTCAGCCGTATTAAGAGTTCAGGGAAATGCAAATTAAAAACCACAAATGCATACATTTTCACACAATTAGGTAAAAAAATATATCTTACAATATCAACTGTTGGTGAAGACACAAGACAACCACTTTTAAACTGCTGTTGCTATAGTACAGCGTTTCGGATCCTTTTTTCCCAGTTATCAACCCCTTAAGGAGCCTTTCTAAACATTCCCCCCCTAATTCCTACCACCCTCTACTCCCTATTCAGATGTGTGTGGAAGACTACAGTAGTATCTGAATTTTTCAACCTCACGCCCAAGAACCAATTTTTTGACTTTTAAAGGCATAATGACACTGCTGTGACTCAATTATTTTACAAACCAATTTGGCATCAGATACCCTATTAACAGACAATTTCACTTATAGGTATATATACTTAAGGTGAATTCTCAGTCTAAAGAGCAATTAAATCAATGCAAATTGAAATAGCAGGTAAAACAAAATAAAGATTTTAGAGATTGTTAGAGTATGGTGATAAACAACATGGTCATTTTCACAAATAAAAATAAAATAAACAGCAGGAAAGTAAAATGTTTTCCCCTAGATGCCTTCAGTCAGAGAAGGATTTAATACAGAGACAGCTTGTTTTGGATTTAATACAGGGATATCTTGTTTTATTGTACATCGCAGTTACTGTATTTTTTACAAATTGAAAGTTTGTGGCAAGGTCAAGCAAGTCTAGCAACACCATTTTTCTAAAACATGTGTTCACTCTGTTTCTGTGTCACATTTTTTTTTTTTTTTAATTTGCATATGGGCAGGAGGCACCAGGGATCGAACTCCAGACCTCCAGCACGGCAGGTCGGAGCTCCGCCTGCTGAGCCACGGCAGCCGCCCTCTGTGTCACATTTTAATTCAGGTCTGTACATTGTTTTTTAACACATAACGCTATTGCATCCTTAACAGACTACAGTATAGTGTAGGTGTAACTTTTATAAGCACTGAGAAACAAAAAAATTTGCATGATTTGCTTTACTGTGGAGGTCTTGAACAGAACCCACAATACCTGAGCCTGTATGTGCTTTCACTAGGAGAATCATGTCTTAAAATCACTGCAACAAAAATCTACAACTTCCAAATGTGTTCCTGGACCAGATAAGTCCTGAAACCTGGAGGGGCCAGCCTCTCCATAACATAGCTAGTTTCATCTCCCTATGCTATATTATTGACAGCCCCTTCCAACATGACAAACTTAGAATGGGCATATCCCAAATACCCCTAAAGCATAGGAGAAAGACCAGTGGTGATGGTGGAGGGATACAGAGAAGGTAGGGTTTAACAAAAGAGTATGATTGCTGAATCATTACATTGCTATTTCTTTTAGTCTCCAGTATCTTAAAGCAGCTAGAAGTAAAAATCTAAAATGGTGGAATTATAAACCATATCAAACTCTGAAATCTGTTCTACAACTAATTGTTGCGCTGTGCTTTGAGAAATGTATTGCTATTTTGTATATATGTTATTTTTCACAAAAAAAGAAAAAACAGGCATTTGTGATAATAAAAAAAATATTTATTCCTTCTAGCCTCCAATGTTCCGGAGCAGCTAGAAGGAAAAATCTGAGATGATAGTGTCGTAGCTCATGACAAACTCTGGGATCTGCCCAGTAACCACTTGTTAAAGACTGCTTTGATAACTATTCCTTTTTCCTTCCTTTGCTTTATACATATTATATTATACAATAAAAAAAGTTAAAAAAAAAATCACTGCAACAGGTCAGGTCTTCATATTCCTTACAAAAAGCAAGAAATAAGTCACTGAACTTACCTCTACAGCTTCGTCTCCCATTTCTTGAGGTGCATCAGTGTCTGGTTCAATAACACCTTCATTGTCAATCTCTGCCAAAGTCAATAAAATGACAATAAGACCTACAATTTATAAAACAATAGCCACTAACCACATACATAAGGCTATTTAAATCTTAAAGTGTGCCTGGTACAACCAATTAATTGAATTTTTATTTAATTTCAATTCAATTGCTGAATTTAAAGCATTTTGGAAAACAATTTGGCATGTCTTATTAACAGGCGATTCCACTTATAGGGATTATTAAATATTTCCCCATTAAACACAACTTCATTGTTTTGGTAAGACTACACTTTACTCACACATCTTATGAGATGTTTATCATTGTACTGTAGTGTCAATGTTGGTGCAGGCATGGTATAAAACATAAGCAACATCACTAATCTAGCCAGGGTCAATGAATTGATTCAGTGCAAATAATCTGTTCAACATACCAGTAGAACACAGTAATGTATTTTTAAAAAATATTATATACATATAGCACAAGTTATAGTAATACTTTGAAGTAAATTGTACTATTTTTACAAATTGTATTTGTAAAATGTATTAAGAAAGTATTTTAATAATAGCATAAATCATTTTTCTGGTTTAAAAAAATTAGTATGAACAGATTTTTAAATTTAAAACAAAGATATTCTACTAATGCAAAACTCAATTTCTACTACCAAAAAAAACCAATAGAGACTGAAAAGAGGTATGTTGCAAATTTCATGAGTGGCAAGTGTAATTTGCTGTAACAGAGCAAAAGAAAAAAACCTGCTTTTTATATAACAAAGTTTCAAACAGTGGAAAATATTAAGAGACATTTTAAATCAATATATAGTAAATTTGATAAGAAGTTCTCTGTTAACAGTTAAAAAAGAAATAATGAAATTATAACTAGCAACCTGAAATCAGAATTTAATGCTCAACAAAAAATTTTCTAAGCAATTTTTAACATGAGCTGAGACTACAGTTTCATCCAACCATAAAATGCATGAAATGTACACAAAAAAGAACACCATTTTTAGATGGAGAGTTGGTAAAATAAATTTTGAGACCAAAAAAAGTTATTTTACAAAAAGTGAAAGATTTTCAAATATACCCCCAAACAATTATCTATAGACTACAATAATTTTCTCACAATATCAAAAATCAATTGATTCAATACCAAGTACTTTTTTTTTTTGCAGGGGCAGGCACCAGGAATTGAACCCGGGTCTCCTGCATGGCAGGTGAGAACTTTGCCAGCTGAGCCACCGTGTCCCGCCCTCCCAAGTACTTTTCTTTAGCTTTTAGATGAGTTGTGCAACATGAGAGTGCCCATTCACTCTCAGACTTGCTAGATGTGAAAAAAAAGTGGTTTCTATCACCAAAAGACGCTCTAGGTATGTCAGTTCAAAAGTTCATATTTACTGGACTATGACGGTAGCTCAGTGGCAGAATTCTTGCCTGCCATACTGGAGACCCAGGTCCGATTCCCCGGTGCCTGTCGATGCAAAAAAAAAAAAACCAAAACAAAACAAAAAACCAATTCATATTTATTACAATTTTTAAATAAGACAATGACATTTATCTTAGTTTTATTTCACTGTTTATGATATATACTAAAAACATATGTAATCAGTTTTCTGAAGCAGACTCTGAAAAGGGTCATGGATACAGTGGTTAAAAATCATCCATGAGGGCGGCTGCCGTGGCTCAGCAGGCAGAGCTCCGACCTGCCGTGCTGGAGGTCTGGAGTTCGATCCCTGGTGCCTCCTGCCCATATGCAAATTAAAAAAAAAAAAAAAAAAAAAAATCCATGACGCAAATGCTATAAACCACTGCCAATTTATGGAATTGCTGAAACAATCTGAAGGTAATACATTTAATGACCTTGTGGTTCTTTGCTAATGTTTATTAGCAAATGCTAAGTTGTGGAAGAATTAGCCATGAAGTAAACTTTTGTGTAACTCCCATTCAAGATTTTCTTAGGGGAGAAAAATATGCATGTGTCAAACTGTCAATAACCAAAAATAAAAAATGGCAGTGTGATTTACATTTTCTCACCAATATCACAGAAAATATGACTAAGTTAAATTTGAAGCTCCAAGGAAAAGAAAAGGTGACTTATAAAACCTAGCTAAACCAATATAAGAATTTCTGATGAAATTGAAACTTTTCATAATACAAATAGAATCATTTTACACACTTATCTAACATAAGCCAATATACAGATTTTAACTGATTGGCAGCATTACGTAAATTACAAGAATATCTGAAGAGTATTTTAATATGGATAAATTTTCAGAGTTGCAATTTATCTTTGAATTTGATATAATAATACTGACTTGACAGAAGAGTAAACGAGTTTATTAAACTTGTACAGACAAGTTTTTGAAACTGGTATGCTATGGATTCAAAGTCAAATCTATTCTAAAATAATGAACCAGTCTGTATCAAGGTGGATATAAATAATAAAGGAAAAAAATTTTTGGTACTTCATTTACTGGAAAACTTCTAAGTATGTTTAGACTAAATTAGGTGTGCATCCCTACTTTCACCTACAAATATCATGCAATATAAATAAAGGTCAAGAATTTCCAAGAAAAACCCAACACCCAACTTGAGAAGTACTATTTGTATAAAGTACAAACACTGGATTTTCAGGACTTCAGTATGAAAAAAGAAGGAAAATATCTCAACCATTTTTTTTTTGGTATGCTGTATATAGCAGGGTCACATTTCATTATTTTTCCATGTGAGTTTCCCATTATTGCAGCACCATTTGTTGAATATTGTTTTTTGTTTGTTTTGCTTGCTTGTTTTTTCAGGAAGTGCACTGGCCAGGAACGGAACCTGGGTTGGGTCTCCTGCATGGCAGGTGAGAATTCTACCATTCAACTACCCTTGCACCCTCCTCAACCATTTTTTAAATACTGATTACATGTTGAAATATTTTTGATATATTGATTTAAATAAAACATTATTATTCAAATTAGTTTCACTGACTTATTTAAACTTTTTAAACATGGCTACTAGAAATATTAAATTTCATATGTGGCTCACACTATATTTCTATTAGCACTGGTTTATCAATTTAATAAAAATCAATACAGGACTATACCATAAGGTATCAAATACAAACTATCATCTCCTCACCTAGATCACTTTCCTCACTTGATGGTTCTTCTGTTTTTACGGTTTCCTCTGTCTTCTTACTATCTGTTTTTTCTTCCTAACAAAGGGAAGACAACAATGATATCATTATTTAATAACCCACCCAAAACATACACCAAATTTATGTAAAAACGATTCAAATACTTCATTTCTCAGTTGTTTTGTTTTGGTAAACTACCTTTAATTTTTTTGTTTTTGTTTCTTTTAAGTATAGATCCAGTTCCTCATCCAAAACTTCTGTGCTATGTGTTTAAGAATTTAAAATTTTTTTGCATTTTAAAAGGCTTAATACAACGCTTAGACCAATAACATGTAACTCTCTCATCAGGTTCTGCAGTACGCAACTCTCCAAAATCAAGCACCTTAGTTTGTCTGCAATATCAAGTTTGAATATTCACAATTAAGTGAGATAAAGACTATAAATAGCCTCCTATCAGTTTAATTATGTTTTGCTGCCAAATGAGTTTACTAAAAATCTTTACATTTTCAAGGGTTTTTGAGTTGTGGAATTGACTGTGGAATTGTAATACACCAACAATGAAAATTCAAATTAAAAGTACACATGATGGGCAGGCACCAGCGGCTCAGCAGCAGAATCCTTGCCTGCCCATGTCAAAAAATATATACATGATAAAGAGCAAATTTCCTTAAACCTATAAATAACCAGTGGGATTTCCTATATCCTATTCTAGATATTCTCTACAAATATAAAACAATGCTGCACGTACTTTCATTTAACAATGCCATATTATCATGAAAAATACATCATCAGCCCACCTCAATCTATTCATTCAACTACATTAGTGTATCATAAATACTAGTTACTAGTTCTAGTTATTTAGGTTGCTTCCCCTTTGTTTCTTAAAAAAAAAAATGGAATCCATCTCACCTTCTTAAAAAATATTTGCTGACACACTACCACATATGTACAAGTGCTAGATGTTTTAGGATATACTAAGAATGAGCCCAGTCATAATTCTAAATGAGATTACAATTTTTTTGGCAGAGATACAGATTATATATAATTTTGTTTTCACAAAGGTCACATGGTAAAAGATCTTATTCATGGCTCCAGAAACTACCCAACTCTAATAAATGACTCATCTAAAAGGATAATAACTTGTTGGGCTTTTGCTTAATTCTTCTCATTTCAGTTGTTAATAGATAAAACTTCTATTTTCAAATCCAAACAGATAAACCACGTTTAGCACTGTAAATAATAAAGTAGCAAGTTTTCTTATGAATTTAAGACTAATGTGAAAATTTGGGAGAGAAAACCTTTGAAACGTGCAGGTAGAAATGGGAGAATTTTGAAGGAAGTATTCCCTCAAGTGTACATTTCCCCCTCAATTTCAAACTTCAGCTACTGGTAGACTCCTCTGCTCTTACACATCTGTTTGGCAAATAGGCTAAAATAACCCCATCAATCATACTTAGAAATATCTCTCAGGTGGTAGGGGAGAAAAACTTGAGATTACTGATCTTGGCTATTTCTTTATTTATATAGCAAATAATAAGATACCTATATGGCATAAGGCACTGTGTAAGTGCCAAAGATACAATGATGAAGATGAAACGTGTATCACCACAAAGCTTGGGACGTATAGGTCATGCATATAACATAAATAAAACGTTTATTTTTAAACAGAGTTAACATCCAACTCAAAATTCTCAGTTTTAAATCAGATTCGAGAGATTTGGTCTCCAAATGGAAATTTTACAAAGATCTTATTTCCAAGTGATTTTGGGCAAATCAGGGAAAGTAATTTGAAAGTAGCAGTTAAAAAATACTCCTTAGAATCCTTATAGTACTTTATCACTAAATACACAAATGAAATTCGTACCTTACCTTGATATTTTCTTCTACTTTAGCTTTAGGAGTAGCAGGTGGTATTTTACCACCCATGCTTAAGAAAGAGGAGAAAAAAATTGTTTAGAAAAATAAAATTCACAAAGTTAAACAACATATATGTCCTTTAAAAAGTTAGGACATTCAGATGGCTGTTCAAAACAATTCAATTAATTTGAATGCTTTGGTATTGATTACTTTTCTTTCCCAAAATTTATTTTTAATGTATTCATTAGTGAAAATCTAACCCCCTCCTTGCCTCAATGAGCCAAATAAACATAATTATATACTTTCCCTGTGTTTATTCCTAGAGGAATAGAGGTAGAGAACCCAGCATATAAAATTATTTGTACAAGGTTTTAGTTTAGAATTCAGTAGGTATATTCAAATCCAAAACTTGAAAATTTGATACTTTATAAATAGTTTTATAAAAAATTCAAAATGTTTATTTTTCCTCTGACTGCGTAGGATTTTTTTGGAGCTCACATTGGGTTCCAAGGTTTTGATTGGGAACCTACAAGGATTTTTCTTGCTTATGTTTACATGCCCCTAAGGAATGGGATTCCCCCTCCTGTCCTCTAAATTTTGTCCATTAGTACCTCTTCCTAGCTTGCTTTCCTAAATTTCCTAGGCCAACATCATGAATTATGAGCAAATAAATTAGTAAAAAGGAAAGCAGTTCAGGAAGAACTAGTGCTGTATGATCCATTTGGTGCAAATGTGTAATCTGTATCTCAATATGCCCCTTTTCATGTATTAACTGGCCATGTGAAAACTTTTTTGTGCGAAGTTCAACGCTCATCCAATTTTCTATTATGTTGCCTATCTTACTTGTAGGCATTCTTTGTATATTCTGCAAATCAGCCCCTGTTAATTTTATGTGTTGCAAATATCATCTCCCACTTGTGTGGTAGATTTCTAAAAACAACAATGTGCACACTTTCCCCACTGTTTATTTTTCCTTAGTAACCTAAGGAAAATGCTCCATATGCAAAAAAAAAAAAAAAAGAATAAGTATTACACAATAAAAAATATTTAATTTGCGAATTAGCAAGGTTAAACATTCTTTTTAAAGAGCAAGCAGGCAAAAAAATTTATTGAAACACATGTGAGAGAAAATGGGGTGGGGCCTTGTAAAAAGAAAGGCAAGAGGCCATCAAAGCTCAATTTTAATGACTGGAAACAGTACAACTACAAAAATTCTTTAAAATTTTGTTCTACAACAAACAAACAAAAACACTTTTCCGACAGAGGCGCAGTAATCAAATACTAGTTCTTTGCAATTAAATTTTAATGAAGACACAGAGTTTCTTTTTGGGGGTGTGTGTGCTGGTTTGAAAGGATGTATGGACCCTAGAAAAGCCATGTTTTAATCAAACTCCCACTTCGTAAAGGCAGAATAATCCCTATTCAATACTGCATGTTTGAAACTGTAATCAGATCATCTCCCTGGAGATGTAATTGAATCAAGAGTGGTTGTTAAACTGGATTAGGTGATGACATGTCTCCACCCATTTGGGTGGGTCTTGATAAGTTTCTGAAGTCCTATAAAAGAGGAAACATTTTGGAGAATGAAAGAGATTCAGAGAGAGCAGAGCGGAAGGGCATAGCCACAAGAAGCAGAGTCTGCGAGCCAGCGACCTTTGGAGATGAAGAAGGAAAATGCCTCCCTGGGAGCTTCAAGAAACAGGAAATCAGGAGAAGTTAGCAGATGATGTCATGTTCGCCATGTGCCCTTCCAGATGAGAGAGGAATCCTAACCTTGTTCACCATGTGCTTTCCGAGATGACAGAGAAACTCTGAATTTCACTGGACTTCTTGAATCAAGGTATCTTTCCCTGGATGCCTTAGATTGGACATTTCTATAGACTTGTTTTAAATGGGACATCTTCTCAGCCTTAGAACTGTAAACTAGCAATTTATTAAATTCCCCCTTTTAAAAAGCCATTCCATTTCTGGTATATTGCATTCCAGCAGCTAGCAAACTAGAACAGGGTGCATGGTTCAGGAATCAAACCTGGGTCTCCCGCATGGAAGGCAAGCATTCTACCACTAAACCACCTGTGCATCCAAAATAGGGTTTCTTGGGCAGTTTTTCTAAGTTTCAAAATGTAGCATCCAGGCATATATTTACGGTAACATATGAACTCAGTCATAACAGTCTAATGTTAAAACCCTGGGAGTGATAGTCCTGCAAAAATTTATTAAATTGAATTTCTTCCTCAGGAAAGATCAGACAAATCCACATTGAGAGAAATTCTACAAAATTAATGTCCTGTCAAAGTCAGGAAAGTCAGGAAAAGACTGAAGAATTGTTTCAGAATGTAGGAGACCAAGACACAGGACAACTAAATGCAACATGTAATTCTTAGGACTAGAAAATATTAATGCATCAATATTAATTTACTGAGTTTAATGGTTGTATTGTGGACCCTGTCCCTGAACATAGAAAATATACACAAGAGCATGTGATGAGGTTGAGGGCACAATGTCAGCAGCTTACTCTCCAACAGTTCAGGGAAAAAAGTTCTTTGCAATTTTTTTGTTTGCTAGAATTTCAAGAAACAAGAAAATTTTGAAACTTGGAGGAAAAACACAAGAGGGTTTATTCATAAGCTACATTTAGAGTTTCTCCAATGCTAGTAACTATGGGAAGATAATACAGATTTATGGATAATGGAAATTTCAATTAATGCTTCCAAGATTTAGAAAAAGTTAAGCTTCTTGTCAAAAATTGCAACATGGGCAGAGTTTTCGCCTGCCATGCTGGAGACCCGGGTTTGATTCCCAGTGCCTGCCCATGCCAAAAAAAAAAAGCAACATGAACTTTGCCAATATTGGCTTTTATGTCATATAATGAAGCAGGGCTGGTGCAGAGACCTCCTGGCAATGGGATCACACAGGACTTCTTAATTTGATAAATGTACAATCTGCTTTGTCCTATATATTTATCCATGCACATGGAGAGAAAACTGGGTGCTATATTCTAAACTTACTGAGGGTAGAAATGCATCCTGTTCACTCCACTTGAAGTATTTATTGAAAAGTCACATGCCAGGCACTGTGTTGGGCAATAGGATACAGAAAAAATCCCTTTGGTCTAAAAGAAATTCCCATAAAGTAAAATGATTAAAAAATAAAGTAGATAATGATGTTAAATGGGAGAAGATAGTCAGACAAAGCTTTTTCCTCCAGAAAGAGAAAAACAACCCCCCCCCCCCAAAATACACTTGTAGTTTCCTTGGATCCCCACTGACTATTTGATCAAAGATTTTTTTTTCATATTTCTCTAATTTAAAAGTTGCTAAACTAATAAATTCTCCCATCAAATGAATTTTAAGCTATGAACAATGGCACCAGTTACAGCAAATAAGCAAATGGACTGTTCTTCAACCTCTAAGTCTAGGTAACTAAGACTAATTTAGTAAGGAACTCTGAGATGATTTCAATTTAAGAAACCCTACTAGTAAGATTGGGCCCAGGAACTGTGGTGTAAAATATGATCGAATATTGTGCTGCTACAAAAGGAATGAAGTCATGAGGCATGCAATGTTGTCAATGAACTTGTGAAAACATTATGTGATACAACATAAGCCAGAAAAAAAAGAGCAAATGTTGTATGGTCTCACTTAGAAAATACTTAGAAAAAAACTGGGGTCTAGACTGTAAGCTCTTATAGCAGTCATTTTTCGTCTCAAGTGGTAACTGTTATTTCTAGATTTTGAGAGGCTGTACTATAAATGTATAACCTGGTATTTCCCTGGAACTTTGGGTACCTGTGTGACACCTAAGACTCAGAACAGGAGTTCTGCAGTTCTGAAGGTCAGCACGGCCACATACAACTGTTTTAAAAAAAAGAAGAAAAAAAAGATCAGGCTTCAATTAGAGATAAAAACGAAGCCGATCACGTTGAGATTAAGATAATTCAGAATACAGGGGCAAGGAAGACAGTGTCTGTATTTCAGAACTTCACGTATTCTATGAGACCAAAGAAGAGAGATTTATTGTGTCCAGAATCTAAATTTTTCATAGCACATAATCTAACTCAATCTGTTTGGATAGAACATTTAAACAATTCAAACACAGGGAGCCCAGAATAAGAATGAGAGCTTTTAATCCTGTAAAGCTTAATGTAATGTCTGAATAAATCCCAGAGTATTTTAAGCAGATAAAAAAATATGAGCAAAGTCCCTTGAGGGATGGAAGAAAAATTGTGGAACTATTAAACTTCATCACCAGAGAAACACCTCTGATACTGTCTCAAACATTAGGGATTACCAAATCAATAGGCTAAACCCTTGATCCTGAGACTTGCTTTTATGAACCTTAATTGTGTAGTGGAGCTTATATTTATGCCTAACAATTACTTCCAGGGGATCTCATTTGTTGATCAGATGTGGCCTCTCTTTCTCTAAGCCCAACTCTGCAAGTGAAATCATTACCCTCCCCCCTATGTGGGACATGACCTACAAGGGTGAAAGTTCCCCTGGCAACGTTGGAGATGACTCCTAGGGATGAGCCTGGCCTTAGGACCATGGAACAACAATGTCTTCCTAACCAAAGGGGGGAAAAGAATTTTAACAAATAATGTACCAGTGGCTGAGAGAGTTCAAATAATTGTAAAGGCTTCTCCAGAGGCTACTGACGTGAGCTAGACATTGCCACTATTCATGGTTTACCAAACCCCAATCAAAACCATTCCTAAAGAACACCTAGGGCTCTAGATTGTACAAAGGTTCCATGTACTACGATTATTTTCTAGAAACCTACAACCTCCAGATGGGCTCCTAAATCCTGTAACTCAGGGGGGCCAGAACATCAACTAGTTCCATCCCCCACCCCATTTTAACAACAGCTCTAATACCCCTAAAGACTGGAAGAAAGATCAAAAGATAAAGTAGAGTTATAACAGAGAAAATAGGATTTAACAAATGAGTACAAATGCTGAATCATTATACTGATATTTCTTTTAGTCTCCAGGGTCTTGGAGCAGCTAGAAGTAAAAGCCTAAAACTGGGGAACTGTAACCCATACCAGACTCTGAATTCTATAATTGTTGCAGTGTGCTTTGAAATTTATTACTTTTTTGTATATGCTATTTTCCACAATAAAAAAAAAAAAAAAAGATTGGGCCTAGGAATATTCCTGGACCTAGATTTCTCCACACTGAACACAATCAGCTAGGATCTTGGACTGCCTTAAGAAGACTGTAATGAAGCCAAAGAAAGGAGTTGATACCACCGCAAGCAAAGGCCAAGGGACAATTCTTATGTAAATTTAAATTTAGAATGAAAGAGATAGCAAAAGCTTTCATGTCAATATCTCAACAGTTATAATTAAGTCCCCCATCTATGCCAAAAGATGCTTCACCTCAGACTTAAATGTAGGAAGCTACAGGACAACTATAAATGGAACCAGAAAAAATATTAGAATTATCGGACAAATACTAAAATAAAATAAGTGGCTATTCTTTTTTTGAAATAGTGTCTGACATTTTCCAGAGCTTAACCAGGAATTCTCTACATAGCCATAATCAGTCCAGCACAATTTACATGGTAATTAGACTCCTTTTAACTTTCTTTCATACTTTCTTTCATACTTTTCCTCTCTGGTAAGAACGGAACAAACCAAACATTATATCCACTCATTATAATGTTCACTCTTGGTGCCAGCTATTTCTTCCTGTGGTCACCCTCTACTTTACCTGGAATTTTAGGACCTTTCCTCTGATGAGTAGATAGAAGAGGATAAAAGCATACAACTAACTGAGTGAGCCTTCTGGATTATCAAGTTATTCAACAGAGAAAGTCACTGAAATCTCGACTGCAATTTCTACTCTTGAAATGTATCTTCCAAAGCAAAAGCCAGTTAATACCACTAGCAAAAGCCAAAGTCATGTAATTCTAAACTCTAAAAAATCCAGACTTTGATAAAATTCAGTTTCCCTAACAGGAACTTGTAAGTTTTTCTGCTGAGAAGCAAACTGGGTTGATTCTTAACACTATAAATTGACTAATTTTAATAGAGTAATTATTAACCATAAGTGTCCTCAAAATTTTTTTTTCAGGGAATCGAACCCGGGTCTCCAGCGTGGCAGGCAAGAATTCAGCCACTGAGCCACCGTTGCACCGTCCAGAATTTTACATATATAACACGAGCAAAAATCTTACAGAAGCGACAAAATTGGTGAGGGAAAAAAAAAAAAAAGACTGAACCTTCAAAGCAAAACCAAATTATACCAGCCATACAAAGCTGGTTGTTACTAACTTAAGTTTCTTCGTTGTAACAAGTTTGTTGGCAGGAATACTCTAAAATATTTGGTTATCATGATTTCATCTTCCCCTATAAAAATATTACTAAAATAGCCACGTCAATGCTTAGAACAACACCTCTTAGAATTCACAATGCTTTGCATTCTCGCTGTTTACCACCAGTAAGCAATCTCTTTAACATTCCCACCAGCAGTAGTGGTTACTGTTAGAACTTCTCTTCGGAAAAGATTTCTCTTTCGCCTTTTCTCTTCCCCGCCCCTCTAACGCGTAGAATGCTTATCTCTATTACACAGCAAATATCAAAATGAATTTTTGTATTTATTTATCCGTATCCCTAAACAGACTATACTTATAGTACTTGCCCAGCACTTGGCACAGTGCCTGTTGAATTAATTCCGTGCACGTAGTGAGGAACTCAAGAGTTAAAAATAACAAGAATAGATCCTAGAAGCATGGCGGCCCTTGCAAAATTACTTTTCTGAATCTCTAAGTGTTCGGAATATCACTGTCACCAACAGAGGTATAACAACTTATTGCCAAAATAATTGACGCGGTTAGGACCGCTGTAAATATAAGAATAATCCGATCAAAAGTAGTTATTATAAAAATATATTAGTCTATTAGATGATAAATTACCATTGTTATTATAACAGTATTTAAAGTGATGGTGCTTAAAAGAGCTGCTATGCGTCAATGCGATCTAACCTGGACACCAGACAGATGAAAACACATACCACGCCAAAGATCCGGCTTGCGGTTCTCACCCCTCTCCCCGCAAGTCAGTCGCCAAGTCACCTGCACCCCTCCTTCCCCGCCCCTGTACTATTCAAGGCTTCTGATCTTCCATTAGTCCCTCGGAGACGCCTCTCTTTTCCGGGCAGGGAGCGAGCCACAAAGAGACCCCGACCTCGCTTCGCCCTCACAGCCGCGTTCCCCTCTCCTCAGCCCAGCTGCGGCCCGCCTCCCTCTTCCCACCCCCTGCCCACTCCCAACGGTCCTCAGGCCCCGGCCTCACCTCTCCACCCACTCCCTCAGGAAGCGCATTTCCTCGGTGTGCAGAACGCTCGGATCCTGCTTACACATTTTCACGAAGGCCCGAAGCTCGCTCACTTTGCCGGGATCCATGGCTCGGAAGCAGCAGGAAGCAAAGGGCGCGGCCGAGAAAGCTGCGGTCTAATTCCAGGCGGGAGTGCTAGCTCAGCGTGACCGCGTAGAAGGGGGCGGCTTCCTCGAGGCAGAACAAACTAGAACCCCCTTAGCCGCTGGCTCCGCCCACCCAACGGTCTCGTGACCCCGGGCCCTTGGCCCGCTCATTCCTACTCCCGCCACCTCTGCTTCTGCGCACTAGCAGGAACCTTCTAGAAGTCTGGCTGTTCGTGCCGTTGCCTGCCTCTTTACTTACGCGTTCTTATAGTCCTGGCTCGGAACCAATTCCCTGGATAAATCAACCTACTACATGGGCGCTTCCCAGGTGGCGGGAGATATCAGCCTTTCCAAGGAACCATTTAGAATCGGCTATTCTGTAAATGTGCGCACTAAGTAGAGCATGACGCAACTACCTCCGCCGGCCCCAGCTGAAGTCGCAGCCCTACGTGTGACGTCAGCATTCGGCGCCGCCGTGGGAGGAAAGCCCGGTCAGTGGCGCAGGCCGGATGGGGAGGGGCGGTTGGCCCGGTTTCCTGGCGACGCGACTCTGGTGGCGGCAGCTTCAGCCACCGTTTTTCTCCTTCCTTTCCTGACGCGTGAGCGAGGCCATCATGCCTTGGCTGATGTCAACCCCCAGGCTGGCTCCCGCCGTAACAAGTGCCCGCGGCGTCTCAGGTTAGCCTCTCTTCCCACAGTGTTTTCTCCGGGGTTTGCTCTCTGTGGAACCTGAGGCACCCCAGAGGGATCCCGGTTGGTTTCAGGAGAACCTTAGTTCGGCGGACCCTTCCTGCTGCTGGGTTCTCTGCTCCCAAACCGTGGACTTCTTTACCTCCTGCGCCTGGAAAAGGGTGGGTCCTGTGTTCTGTCGTTGAGGTATTTGGGGGAGCTGAAATTACTGCAGCGAGACATTTGTGTGCTATTCCTCAAAAGGGCTGTCTTCAAAGTTACTCGGTCTCAGAAGCTGTCAGCTACTGCACTTCTTTAGGCGACATAGTCTCTGTAAATCAAGTAGTTCTTTTTCTGTTAGGTCAATTTAAAATCTTATTTTCATGTTTTCAAAGAGTTGATATGAGAGCCGGCGCCAGAATATACAAAAGAAAAGCATGTTACACTCTGGGCAGTTCCTCTCAAAAGAGGTAATGTTTAAAAATACTCCCGGGGGTTTCTGTTTTTGAAAGCGTGTTTTTAAAAGGAAGATGAGGAAGCCGAAGAAGAAGGGAACCTATTTTTTAGAGTATACTCTTGCGAACAATTAATCTGATGAACTTAGAGCTTGATCAGTGAAAACTGTATGATCTGCCTAGCTGCTGGATCTGTTATTGCATCATATTTCAGTTTTCTTAGCCGATTTGTGAATAATCTGTAAACCAGGGCATATTGCATTTGACATTAAAGCTATGTTTCTTATGTTATTATACTTTACTTCATTGAAAGTAGGATAATTACCTTAACACCTGTCCTTACTGTAAAAAAAATAATTGTCCCGTGTACAGAACTTGCTCTTCAGTTCTAATAGTAAAGGTACTGAAAGCTATCATTCTCCAAGGGAGTAGGTGAAAAGTTAGATGGGCAATTGATAAATCTTAATCACAGCCTATGATATATGAACTGGGACCATCCTTGTGACTTTGGATTTCTTGAGACTGAAAATCAGGATGTAGGGCTAGATTTCTGGTTTATACCCTCCAAAATATTTTTATGCTTCAGTTTCCTCAATGGAATGGGTAAATTTAACCTGTTAACATCATAAAATATTTATTGGCTTTTTAGTCAAATGAAGGAATGGTCTTGGATTTTCACAAGTCCAGTAAGCCAGGGTTGATATCCACATTTTACTTATGAAGAACTGAAACTAATGGAGAATCAAAAGTACAAGTTCCTAATTTTAGATTGCCTCTACTCCTTTTTCTTTTATGCTGTTAGATCTCACCCTGGCTTAGTGAGTCCTTTTGGAACCTATTATTCATTATGTGGGGCATAAAAATTAAATAAGTTTTGAGTTAGTTATTGTGAATGAGTCTCCACTTCCCTGGAGTAACTCAGGGTCTAGTCAAAATGGTAGATAAGCAACAGATAAATGACGGTATAGCAAAATGCTCTAATAGAGTTTAACCCAGGTGACATGATAGGTCAGGAAAGGAGGTAATAGGTTGTCAATATCCTGTTATTCTGGGATTGAATTAAGTTTTAGGATTTGGAAATTTTACTGATCAAAGTAATCATAAGTAGAACTTCAAATGTCTGTGGTGCTCCTGGTCACCTTTCTTTGTAGAAAGGCTCTGGGTACACAGAGAAATGAATACCATAGAAAACTTTCTCTGCGAAAGTCATGTATTCCTATTCCTGAAGTGAAAATGTTTTGACCAGGTAAAGGTTAAGAGCAAGATTTTATTAACTGTATTATGCAACCTTAGCTTTATAAGTTATAAGAACCAGCAAAATAAGTACTAATAAAATGAAAGTAAGTTATATTTTAAAAGATGAACTCATTTAAGATAATTATAAATCTAGGATGGGGAAGGGAAATATTGAAAATACTAAGGAAAAGTAAGTAGAAGATAAATTTTTTAATGCCTGTGTGCAAGTAATAATTCATTCAACACACATTGAGCACCAAATATGAGCATTGAGCATAAAAATTCTCTACCTACAGTGGAAAAACAGATACGTGGAGAAATAATTGTAATATGATATACCAGGTCTACTCATAGAGGTACAGTGGTATGGAGAAGAAAGAAGTAATAGATTAGTTCTTAGGAAATAGGGAGAGTTAGAGAGGAATGTGGGCATGCTTTCAAATATTAGAAGGGATTGACTTCAAAGAAGACATTGACCAAGCAAACTAGAGGAAAAGAGCCATTGAGGCAGGGCAACATCTGCGGAGGCACAAGCACTGAAACATGGTGGCATTGCAGTCATTTGATATGACTGGAGGAGCTTTTTTGAAATATGTTCCTGAGCTTGATAGGTGTTATATCAAAAGGTTTTATGCTCAAATGAGTATAAAGAATCATGTGTAAAATAGTGCCAGTAACAGACAAATTCTAAGTCTCTCAGAGGGAGCTGTGTCTGGCAGTAATTTGGCAAAATATGTTTGAATGTGGAGCCCTTTTTATGAGGTGAGTTTTAAATTGGTATCCCTTGTAACACATTTTTGAAAAAGCTGGCCTAGAGATAGAGTATGTAAGAAGACATGATAAAAAATCATGTAGAGGAGAAAGCTGGTGGCTGAGTCATGGAGGGCCTTGTGTAATATGTTACTGTGCTTTTTCCTCTAATTGGGGGGAACCATTGAAAAAATTTAAGCTTACTGAGTGAGATGATCAACTCTAAATCTTAGTTATACTCTGCTAAGAGTAGAAAGTTGGAATGGGAGAGCATGTCAGTTGCATTCTTGAGTTCTCTGACACAGTGTTTTTGGAAAACTATTTTTTTCAATTTTGAATAATATCACATACCTGATGACAGATAAACTCTACTAAATGTCATTTTATGTTCATGTTTAAAATACCCTAAGCTAAATGGTTTTATTTTCTAAAAAATAAGCTTTAAAGCTGATTATCCCTAGTCCCTCCTGTAGAATAAATGACCATTCCTCCACACCCACATGCCCACCTGCCCACCCACCTGTCAACAAAACAAAAACTCACACTTTTCTATAGCAATCATTTAAAAATTGTAGATGTTATTTTTTCTGACTTGTTGCATTGCTGAATAGAATTGAACTAAAGTTCACCGAAGATTATTGTGTTTTAGTGCTGTTAGATTATCCCTTTCATATACAATGAAATTTATAGTAATTACATTGCTAAGAGATAAAAGATTAAAAGAATATGATCAGTAGGTTTTTTTAGCTAGAAAGGAATTTGATGACAAGGAGCACGCAGGATGCAAGTCAATGCAGAAATTTTATTTCAGTGCATCCCTAATAAATCTAGGCATCTCAAATACAGTGTGTCCAAAATTTCAATACTCCAGGACTATTTCAGTTAATGACAACTCCATTCCTCCAGTTACTAAAGCTCCAAACCTTGTCATCCTTGACTCCTCCTCTTTATCATACCCAATATCCAGTCTGCCAGTAAATCCTTTGTTCCTACCTTTAGAATATATCCAGAATTTGATGTCTCTTCACCACCCTCACCTCCCAGTACTCTGGACCAAGCTGCCATAATCTCTGGTCTAGATTGTGGCGCTAGCCTCAATATCTCCTTTGCTTGCTTTGAGTCTATTTTCAAGAACAGCAAACAGAGTGGTCCTGTTTAAGTGTAAGTTAGATTATATGACTCCTTTGCTCAAAACCCTCAGTGACTTCCTACTTCACAGTAACAGCTAAAATCTATACTGTGATCTAGCAGTCTGCCTAATCTGACCTCCTATTACCTCTTTGACTTCATCTACTTGTTCTCTTAACTCTGCCAAACTATCCTCAGTGTTCCTCAGTCATACTTTGCAGAGTCTGCCTTAGGGACATTGTACTTGTTTTCCCTGCCTGGAATTCTCTTCCACCAGATAAATCATATGGCTAACCCCTTCACTTCCTTTAGTTCTTTACTCAAATGTACCCATCATTTTCCCTGTCTATTTTAGATAAATTTCAACCCTCCCTCCCCAAAACTTCATAACCCCTTCCCCTGCTTTATTTTTGACTATTCTGCTAAATATACCTGTTTAGCATATCTTTGTCCTGTTTGTAAGCTCTATGAGGGCTAAGCTTTTGGCTGATTTGTTCATTAACTGTATGCAGAGCACCTAGAACACTGGTGAATAGCAGGTGCTCAAAAACTATTGTTGGATTAATCGCTGAATAAAAATTAAAGGTTGAGAAGCAATATATTTTGAAAATGAAATAATTACAGGAAGCTAAGAAATGTGTTGAAACCAAAATAAGTTGGTTTACAGTAAACAGATGTATGCAGACATTTAGCTGAAACTACTTGCTCAATACCTGATAGTTAAATAACTCATCTATTTTTCTCCCAACATACTTCTTCAATTATCATGGCTAACAGTGTTTTACAGTAAGGGATTTGGATCTTCTTTGTGCATCTCAAATTAAAATAGAAAATTTCACCCCAAACAAAACCATTCCTGCCAATCCTAAAGAACATTAGGGCTTTATATAAGATTCTACAAAGGTTCCATGTACTAGGGTAACTTTCCAGAAACCTACAACCTCCAGCTGGGTCCCTGGACCAGACAGTCTTGAAACCTAGAGGGCCCAACCTCTCAAGAACATCAACTAGTGCCATCCCGCATCCATGTTATCGACAGCCCCTTCCAATGTGAAAAAGTTAGAAGGGGCATAGTCCAAATACCCCTAAAGAGTGGGAGAAAGATCAAAGATGATGATGGAGTTACACACAGAAGTTAGGGTTTAACAAATGAGTATGATTGCTGAATCATTATATTGCTATTTCTTTAGGCTCCAGTACCTTAGAGCAGCTAGAAGTAAAAACCTAAAATTGTGAAATTGTAACCCGTACCAAACTCTGAAATCTGAATTGTAACTGTACCAAATTAATTGTTCTTATGTACTTTGAAATTTATTGCTTTTTTGTATATGTTATTTTCCACATGAAATTTATTGCTTTTTTGTATATAATTTTCACATGAAATTTATTGCTTTTTTGTATATATGTTATTTTCCACAAAAAAAAGAAAAAAAAAGAAATGGAGGAATATAACAGAGAAGATAGGATTTAACAAATGAGTATGACTGCTGAATCATTATATTGATATTTCTTTTGCTCTCCACTATCTTGGAACAGCTAGAAGAAAAAATGAAAAATCATGGAACTGTAACCCATATCAAACTTTTAAAAAATGTTCTATAACTACTTGTTAAAATGTACTTGGAAATTTAATTCTTTTTTGTATATGTTATATTTCACAATAAAAAAAATTTTTAAAAGGAAAATTTCCTATCTGAAGTGATTCACTGATGGCCTACCACATATGATATTTGCAATTATGTCTGGCTATTTTTAACTTAAAATACTTCATATTTCAGTTTTTAATTTATAATCTTTAATTTACATATTGAATGCTCTGCCTCCATTGGAAAAAAGTCATTTCGTATATAATTATATAATCTGAACCTGTGTATTTTCATACATTTTTTACCTCCCAGTGCTACCAGTAGTTTAGATGTTGATATAGTGATTTATTAAAAAGGAATGAAATAGTTCTTAAACTCTACTAAAGAAAAATTCTATAATATGCAAATATTTAGCTCAAACCAAAAAACAAAGTAAAAAATCTTTGTTGTTTTCCAGATTCTTAACGTCACCATTACCACAAACTAATCTTTTTTTGACAACCTAATCCAAACAACTAGTATCCAAATGATAACAATCCTGCTAAAAATGTTAAAATATAATCTTAGTATAGTATTAAACACATATTATCTACAATACCCTGATTAACAAAATGCACAGAGTCATATTCAATTGTTATATGAACATAGTGTGTCTGGAAAGTCAATTTAGTGATTCCTCTTGGTTGGCTTCTTTTTATGCCCCTCTTTATGCTTTTTTTTTTTCTCTTATTACTTTCTTTGAATCCTCCTGAGAAAATGGAGGGGATCCCTGTCACTGGTAACTCAAGGTATACTTTGCTCATCATTGTCCACAAAACTGTACGTGTTTGGAACTATAGGGTTTTGGAGAATAATTGTTGAATGATTATATTCTCCAACTGCATACTTCTGCAAAGCCCTCGTCATCCGCCAGACCATTTATGAGCAAGGATGTCAGCACACAATCATCTTTAGCTTCTTCACTTTCTTGGATATTTTCAATAACTCTCTTTGTATTGATATTTCTGCCATTAACTATTTTACCTGAAGTTGTAACAAATATGTAATTGCCCATCCCATTATCATCAAATGCCATGGAATAGAATGAACCAAGGCCCTCCTGCCCCAGTGAACCGTATGAAGTATATGCTGTATCGTATGAAGAAAATCTCTTCTCAAAAGGTGGATATTCACTGAAGGTAGAGAAAATCCATTCTGAACCTCTGCTTCTGCTTCCATAGAAGCACTTTGGGTTATTTAAAAAGTCTCCAAAAAAGTCAAATGAAAATGGGTCCCTTTCACCAAAAATTTCTTTAAAGAAATCATCTGGCTTACAGAATGTGAAGCCATACTCAAAAGGATCATCAAAATGTCTTCCACTTCCACCCTTTAATCCTTCTTTGCCATATTTATCATAAATGTTGCGTTTTTCATTTGGTAATATATGCCTCAGCTACTTCTTTGAATCTTCTCTCTGCTTCTTATTTATTTTTTGGATTTTTATCAGGGTGCCACTTCAGGGCCACTTTAAGATAAGCCTTTTTTAATGTCCTCAGATGAAGCATATCTCTGTACTCCTAGAACTTCATGATAATCTACCATGTTTCAACAGATCATTGAATAGAGGTGTGCTGGGTAGTGAGGACTGTGGTTTCTTCTCAGCTGGTGAAGGTGGTAGTCAGTGACTGCAAAGAGGCACTTTTATATTGCAGACACTGTCAGTACCTTGGGCCACTGCTAGGAGATATGAGGATACTGATTATGCGGCAAGCAGGGTTACAAGTTTATGTCATAGCTGCATTATGGTGTCATTCTGGGCTTGAGAAAGGAACTGGACCTTCTAATAGAGCTAGTCCAGAGTCATACCAGACTCTGAACTATTACCCTGATATTTCTCTGGGAAGTGTCAGACAATGCCTCAAAAAACAATGGGACCTGTTGGTATTGGCCCCAACATGCCTTTTGTTATCACCTGACCTCTAGGTTATTAGACCTTGATTGCCTTACCTCTTGTTATTCCATGTTTTGATTTGGGGAAATGTGAATATTAATGGACTATGGGGAAAAAATATTCAGACAGTTAAAATTTGTGCATTTCAGTTAAGAGATTGACAGTTCAATAGGAGATATAAAAAGTCATTTAAAGTAAAGGCCATGATGGAGGGACCTGGATACTGAGCAATCATGCTAACCCAGATTGAGGTGTCAGGGAAAGTTTCTGGAGGAAGTAGTCTAATATGTAAGCTTTCTGCATGTCTGTGGTGAATCATTTGAGATGTTGCTATCTTTATCCACTTAAAATTTATCACTGTACAACATGTAGGTAAAGGTTTTGACAGTTGTGCGTTTATGTATTCAGTATGTAATTACTGAATGCCTACTTTGTGTCGAGCACAATTTAAGACACTGGCAATGATAGTGTTGAACAAAATAAACAAGGTGCCAGTTTTCATTGTGCATGCATTAACAGAGGAAAACAAATAACAGATAAATTAAAAAGTTCTAAATGATGAGGTGCATGCTTCAAAAAATAGAAAGGAGTAATGTGATAGAGGGAGGGGACTACTTTAGATTGGTTTCAGAAGGCCTCTCTGAGGAGGTGACATTAGAGGGGAGACCTAAATGACTAATAATCAGCCATGTAATAATCCATATGTAGCCACTACCCATATGTGACTATATTAAATTGAATTAAATGTTCAAGTCCTCAATCACATTAGTCACATTTCAAGGTCTTATGATCACATATGGCTAGTTATATCATGTTGCACAACATACTTAAAGAACATGTCCATCATTACACAAAGTTCTGTCAGACACACTGATCTGAGA
>PVIY010036952.1:0-25067 GCA_004026745.1 Myrmecophaga tridactyla
AATGCCAAAGTCCCAGATTCTAAAAATTATAAAGAAACTTCACTACGTATTTTCCTCCTTAAATGGTCATTGTTTTGAGTAAGGAAAATAGATATTTATATCCAGTTGTGCATTCTGTATTTGAACTGTATCATTTTCCAGGCCTATTTGGTGCCACATTTTTCTCATTGCTGTACTTTTATGGGTGATGAGGCACTAAATTTGATCATAATTTCATGTGTAGTCATCTCAGTAGGCAGATGAAGTTAAGGGAATCTGTTAGCCTTAAGATAGTTCCTTATAGGTCAGAACCTTTTCAATGATGATCAAATCTAGCCTTAGATGGAGCCCAAGCCAGTTCCCTGCAACTGATTCTCATCAGTTCTAGTCCTGCCACCTGGATTCACACACCCCTCTTCCATGCATTAGCTCCTGAATTTTCCAGTACTCACAGGCAGCCATATTCCACACATCTTCTTTTTCCTCCAAGAATGTGAAGTCCTTTAACTCATTCTGGATCCTTTTAACCCTATCAGTGGGTGTTGTCTGGTTTCCCAATGTGTCTTAAAATATGGCAATCTGAATAAATGCAACACCCCAGGTATGATCCAAACAGAATTGCGAGATAGGTAACTCCTTTCCCTTGACTTCATATGTCTAACAGATGGACTTAATAAACTGTAAAGTAGAAGTCTGAAACATGCCTGAAAAATGAAATCCAGGACTTTGCCATTTTCTGATTCAGTTGCATGCTATATTGATTAGCCCTTTGTATCAGCTAGGGTTCTTTAGAGAAACAGAGTCAGCAGGAGATATCCATAGATATAAAATTTATAAAAGTGTCCAAATAACCTTGGGAATGTAGATTCCAAGGTCTGTAGGGCAGGCCACAAGCTGGTAACTCTGAGGAACATTCTCAATGAACTCTCAGGAGAGGCTGGCTGGACTACCCTTGGAGTGGAACTTTCCAAAATCCATAGCATAGGCTGTGAAGCTGGTGACAACAATGAAGGGTCTGGATGAACTCCACAGGAGAGGCTCTCCGGCTGAAGCAGGAAGAGTGATTTGATTGTCTCTTCTGAATCCCCCTTAAAAACCTTCCACTGATTAGAGTAAGCATTACTCATTGCAGAAGACATTCCCCTTAGCTATTTGCAAATGCAATGCAGCCAACATGATCATGATTTAAGTCCATGAAATGTCCTCAGAGCAACAGACAGGCCAGTGCTTGCTCAACCAGACAACTGGGCACCACTCCCTGGCCAAGTTGACACATGAAACTGACCATGACACACTTTTAGTTTTCTTTCTACAATGCAAAAGATTGCTTCAAGGAAGCTACTTTTGTGTGGGATAAGCTTGCTTTTTATATGTTCATCTAAGCTCTGTATTATCATGTTGAATAGGAGGCAATGTCTTTCTAGTGTAGCCCTATGGAATCTGCAATGCTTTGATGATAACCCATAAAAAAAATGCCCATCTGTCCTTCCTGAAGACTGTCATTCAACCACCTGCCAAATAATGTAACCTAACTATTATCTGCCTCAAAGTTTTTCATATGCTCCCTAAGAATATTACCAAAAACCTTGCCTGACATTTTTCAGACATTAGACTATGCAATGTCTCATGAGTTCATCTTATATTTCTGTAAAGTTTAAATAGTAATTTATTAAGTATGCTGATTTTTCTTGTTTTAAGATATGAAACATGTTTTATGTTTAACAATATCATGATATCTGATATATGCATCTATGTGCCTTTCTGGACCACAATTAAATAGTAAGGAATCAACTTTTAACTTAATTTGGGAGTGTCTAAGCAGGATGATAGTGAGATAATATTTTCATCCAAAAAAGGCTATGACATCTTCCAAATCCTACCTGCTGCACTTAGGCCTGAAAGAAATATATTCACAGATGACAAGGCCAGACTAAGATCACTTTACCACTAAATAGAAATGTAAATCAACTATCATGGAAAGTGCCACTGAACTTGAATTATGGGAAACTCTGCACCAGTAATCCTGAGATAAAGCAGGTCATAGGGAAGGATTTCTTGAATTGTAGGAAACTCTGCACCACATAATCCTGAGATAAAGAAGGTCATGGGGAAGGATTTCTATTTTTTTTTTTCTCAATATCCCAAATGCACATCCACCATTCCTTTCTCTATACATCGAAACTCATCTTGCCAATGTGGTCCACTCAGAGGAAATCCAGAGGAACTTACAGAAAAGCGAGCATCTTTCCTTTGAGGTAGAACAAGCAGTTGTAGTCAGGGTAGCCCCAGCTACATGGGATGAGGGGGTCCCTTTACTAATCAACATGATTGGGGATAGACATGAAAGAATCACTCCACTGGGACACACAACTTCAAGTTCTTCACATATCGTGGGTGCCCAAGGAACTATACTTGACTATGACCTTGGCTTGTCCTTCAGGCTAGAGTGAGGAGTGGGTGGAGACTAAAAGAGTCACAGTACCGAGTAGAGGAAAACTGTAACTGAAACCAAACTTCAACTCTTTCACAGGACCAAAGGTGCCACATAGGGAGTAGCCACTTTTCCTGGATTTCCTTTAATGCCAGCCAAGTTCATTACTGTTATGACCACACTAGATGATCAGGAAAGTGAGAAGCACTGATTTTTTTTTTTTAAATCCAAAGTAAAAGAGAATATTTTAAAAATCAGTTTGAAAATAGCAGTGTACATACAGGAAAGCATTGATGCAAAATAACTGACTTCTACTCAGAAAACATTGGGATGACATATTTAAAATTGATATTTATATATAAATAGTTGTTTCATGACCTCAAATATGGTCTATCTTGCTCAAAATTTTCATGGGTACTTGAGAAGAATGCATATTCTAGGAATGTTTGGTTCATATCCAATAAGCATAGATTGTGTGGTGGTTAATACTGGTCTAATATTTTAAACAATACTCAGTTTTTGTATAGCTTGTCAATTATTTTGAGAGTTGCATTAAAATACCCATCTATGACTTTTATTTGCCCATTTTGCACTTTTGTTCAGTTTTCTTCATGTATTTTGAAGTTATTGCATTGGATACTCATGCATTTATCATTGTTATATCTTTCTGATAAATTGAGCCTCATCATTATACAAAATCCTTCATTATCTACACCAGCAACTTTTGTTTAAAGTCTGCTTTTTCTGGGTAGTGCAATGGTGGCTCACTGGCAGAATTCTCACCTGCCATGCCGGAGACCCAGGTTTGATTCTCAGTGCCTGCCCATGTGAAAAAACAAAACAAAAAAAAACTAAAGTCTACTTTTTCTGATATCAGTATAAGCTCTCCAGCTTTCTTATGTGGTATATCTTTTTTCATCCTTTTGCTCTCAAACTATTTGTTTCTTTGAAATCAATGTGTACCTTTTGTAGAAATTGGACCCTCTCAGGTCCTGTTTGCCAACAAGTTTTATTAGTTCTATTTTGAGATTACAAAATTGTTGATATATTTGGAATTAAATCTTGCACTTTACTTGTTTTTTCAATTTTTTCTTCTACTTTTTTGCCTTCTCTGACTTCTTTTGCTTATCATATTTGCCAGCTTGTTTCTGAAACAATTTTGCAAAAAAAAAATGAAAAAAATCAAACCAAAAAAAGAAGACTCATTATGGATGAAAAGGGTACCCATCCATTTCTTCCTTCCTCCATCTCTATATTTCTTTCATGAAAAAGTTAAGCTCACACTCTATATTAACAGCATACCTAACTTAAAATGTTTACTTGTTATAATTTTTGTCATTTAAAAATTGTAATTTTGATTAGAATTCATGAATATGATCTCACTGTAAAAACTTCAGCATTCATCTTTGCTTGAATCACATGAAACTGCTATGTTTGTAAGTCAAATGCTTGGTACGGACAATTTTGTGTGGTTCAGTGGTTCAGTAATATACTTTATTTATATGTGAATTTTTATTCAGAAGCAGGCATTACACTGTTCAGTGAATTTGCTAATTTTTCACAACTAGAGAAAAGTGGAAAGAATATGTGAAATGAGTACCTCTCACTTAGTTTTAAGAGAATGTGAACCATCACAGATGTGACATATGTGTGAGTTTATGTGTAGATGGATAGTAGATTAGATAGGTAGATGATACAGATAAATACATCAAGTGCTATTGATTTATGGGACCAGATACTTCTTTGCTTTGGGGTCTGTCTTGTGCCTTGTTAACTGCATCCTTAGCCTCCACCCCCCTGGATAACACTATCATGCAGTGTGAGTTGTAACTACCCAAACTGTCCCCAGACATTGCCAAGTGCCCTCTGGCTCTCAAATGAGATATAATGAACAGGAAATTTCTATATTACAGATGTATACTATTAGCTAATTCAAAGAAAGACGGCCACCATCCCTTCCATGCCAAAATACTTTAACAGCCATCTCCAAACAAAAGGAACGTTCTCCTCTATAGCTGCACTACAATTATCACAGATGAAAATGCATTTAATTTCATAATATCAAAAAATAATTGTTATTTACCCTCATCCCTCCGCCATGGTATCTAACACTTTACCTCTGGTTGTTATATCTCTTCAGTCTCGTTTCATCTGTCCCAGCCCCTTCCTCTTCACTTTTGTCTACTTTGGCATTACTTTCTGGGGGGATCAGATGGTCCCTTTTGAGAAGTGTGAAGTGCCCCTCCTGGGTGCAACTGATTATACATCCTAAATGTATCCTACACCTCTGTATCTTCTATTTCCTCTTGAGTCGGCAATTAGATCTGGAGACAAGATTTGATTGAGATCAACCATCTAAGGCAAGAAGATACAGAGATGCAGAGAACTTTAAGGACCTCTTATGGGTAAAACAAGGAGGTGGGAGTTTAGGAAACCCTGAGCTGCATTTGATGACTGGACCCATGTGGATTCCTACAGATCCTTCGACTGCAGACACAAGTGCCATCTTCTGGAATGCAGCCCTTCTCTTCAGCCCTTCTCATCAGCAAGAGCTACATCTCCTACACTTCCAAAACCATCCCTAGAAAAATCGTACGTATCACTCTTTCTGCAGAAAATAACATTGCGAATATCATAGTCATACAATATCTGAGTAATGATTTTAAATGTTTTCCATACCACACTGAGTACAAGCTGTCCACCGTTTGAGGCATTAAATTTGATCATAATTTCACACGCAATTATCTCAGTAGGCAGATGAAGATATGTCGAATACATGGGGCTTGCAAGCCAAATTGGAATCCCAGCTTAGGACACTCTTTAACTCATCAAGTGATGTCTGCTGGTTTTCAATTTACACAATTAACTTCAAATGTTGAAGTCAGAGTTTCCATCTGGGATTTCCCTTCTGAAATTCTGTGCCAACAGCTGCCCTTAGAAAGGAGCCTACTCCCAGCATCTGAGAGCTCTCAAAATGTTGCCCAATGATTGTGAGGATCTGAAATCTGGTTTCTTTTATGCTAAGAGTTGCCTTTTCTCTAAAAAGGCTTCTGAGTGGTAGCCTGATTTATAAAATATTTTTTTGGCGTGAAAAGTATGATGTTCAAGGGATCAAAAGTGGCATATTTGCTACAATGTCCGAGAGATTGCTTTGGTGAAGACATTTATGAGATTTTTTTCTTCACCATGTGTAATATTACACACAAAAAATAGTAAAAATATCAGTGACTTACACAACATATTCCCCCTTGATGTAAATTAAACTTTTCCAATTTACTAACAATTAAATGAACAACTTCAATACATACTAATACATGCAATAATTGTTTGAATAAGTATTGGAGGTATAATCTGGGTCTTAAGAATTAATTTGTTTTCTTAGACTTCACTTGTTTTTTTCCCTAATATTGAGCCAGTGGAGAGAGACAAAACAGAAACTATGTGGCAATAAGTTTGGGTACATTTTGTTCTAAACTACATTGTTCTCCTTCATGAAAACGTGGCTTTAGTTTTGGTTTGTTGGATATTAAGCACCCTAAAAATTCAAAGATTAAATCTGTCATCAACATCATTTATCTGTCAATTTATCACATCACTAATAAGAAACAAAACTACCTTAAGCACAGTTCTGTATTAATATTGAAGGATCTGATGATGAAATTATCTTGATGCCTATTCTCAAAGGAAAAGTGGGAAGGGAATAAGGAATATATGTCAAGGGTGGCCCAATCAATCTGAAGGAGGGAGGAATTCCTTCTGGAGTAGCAGAGAAAGCATTAGGAGGTGTGTATTAGTTTCCCACTGATAATCCATGATCCCTTCCTCATCTCAAGGTCAGCTTATTAGCAAACTTCATTCCATGTAGAAGATAAATCTCCCCTTGCCATACAAGCTAACATATGCACAGGTTCCTTTAGGACAAGGACAATTTGGGAAGTTGCGAGGTACAATGACTCTGCCTACATTTGAAGAAGCCCTTGAAACCTGGAGGACATGTCAACAGGTTCTGAAGAGGTTCAAGAGCAATGCAGACTGACTGCAATGTAGACTATTCCAGTAGGTTTGATGGGGGTGGGGTAGGGTAGCTGGAAATTCAGGTTGCTTTAAGAACCAGCCAGGGCAAAACAGCACAAGAGACTGCATGCAAAAATTTGATCTCCAAGCCTCTTGGCATGGGAGAGATGTAGAAGTTGGCAGAGAAAGATGACAAGGAAATGATCTGTGTTGTTTTTTGTAAATACAACAGAGTTGTTTCTGAATGGATTCCAAGCCACTGGATTGGACTGAAATGAGTTAATGCAATAGAAATACCTAGGTATGGTATTCTGTTCAAGTCCTGTACACATTCCACAGTCTAAACCAGGCCATTGGCCAAATAAATCTTCAGTGTGGTACAGGGATCATTTTTTAAAACAGAAAGTCTATACTTGGCCATTTGGGAATCTCTCTGTCATCTCTAAATGGTCGACTTTACCACTTAAAGATATGAAACCACAGGGAAACCGGCCTTCTAGACAGTCATTTAGTTGCTCTGTTACATGATTTATTTTAAGTGCTATTCTATGTCTCTTTCTGTTCCAAGGAATAAAGGAAAATCTACAATTATATCTTTGTTTTTCTATTTATGAGATGTAAAAGAGCAAGATCTTCAAATTGAAAATGACTCATTAATGATGATGTTTACACAAACCAATGTTTACACATACCAATGAGTGTTGGAAAAGTAATTATTTCCAAAGCATAACCACCCACCATAGGCAGCAAATTGATAGCTTATGCCATTATTTAGGCAAATGTTTAAAATATAATGGATTATCTGCTTTAAAGATGAATCATGCCTTATTATATATAGTACATTTACAGCTTCTAAACTTTTATGTATATCATGATGAAATACTTAGTTTTTAAAAATAATTTTATATGCAGATATTCATAGAGAAAGAACTATAGAAAATTACACATATGACTTGACAGCAGAAATTGTTGGGTAATAGATTTGTACATCCTCCTAAAGTTCATTTTTTATATTTTTCTGCATTAAAAAAATCCACAATGAACTCGTCTTTGGTATTGAGGCAAAAACATCTTTAGATAGACTCCTCGCAGTATTTCCTCAAATTCTCGAATTGAGAGAAGACTTCTAGTTCACAAAGTAATTGTTAAATGAAACAGAACTGCAGATTTTAATTTTAGCAACTGATATGCCCCAACTTGCCAAAAAATTATCTCCCCAACCCCTTGTAGTTTGATTCATCTGAAAATAAAAAAGTATTTGAAATGATAGTTCTACAGCATAAAATTAAATTAGAATCACCAAAATGATCAAAATACATATTTTTCAGTAAAAGAGAACCATACTTCCTTTATAATGGCCCTTTCCTGGCATTAACTATGAGTTAGAGTTCAGCCATCATACGTAGTGGAATGTGGACATCTGATATTTGGCCTTGGCAGAAGGCAGATGATGTCCTGAACCACAGAATTCTATAATGGAGGGAAACAAGTTCTAAAAGTGCTTGTGCTGGTATAAGGTCTTCTGTTGGTGGCTTGCACCATCTCTAATACTCTTCCTCCCTCATTTGTTTTTCTCCTCATCTTCACTCTAGGTCCCTTCCATAAGGTCTCAGTTTACATATCACTTTCTCAGCACAGTGACCCTGACTGGAAGTATGTGAATTCCACCTTCTCTGCATCTAAGGCTTGTGTGTCTATGGTACCAGTGGCTTCTTGGATCGTATCTGCATGTTCTAACTTGGGGCCTCCCATATACTAATATCCTTTGGTTTGAAGCTGTACGTACCCCAGAAAAACATGTGCTTAAACTTAGCGTATTCCTGTGGGTGTAAACCCATGGTAAGTAGGAACTTAGAGTGTGATCCACTTCAATTAGAGTAAGTCTTCATCTTCCTACTGGAGTCCTTTATAAGCAGAAGGAAAGACAGAAAGATACACACACAGAGAGAGAAACAATGCAAAGGGAGTAGCCAGAAGCTCAATATCAAAGGAACCCAGAAAAGAAGGGAGAAACTAGAAGATGTCGCCATGTGCATTGTCATGTGACAAGCCAAGGACCAAGGATTGCTGGCAGCCAGCCCAGAACGCCACAGTCTTCAGGGAGGAAGCGCAGCTTTGATGATACTTTTGTTTGGTTGTTTTCCTAACATCAAAACCATGAGTAATGAATTCCCATTGCTTAACCCAATCCATTTCATGGTATTTGCTTGAGCAACCTAGGAAACTAAAACATATCCACATATACATTTTGTAAGTAATGGAAAGAATATATTCATTACAAGAGAGAAAATACGCTTGAGAAGAAAAGCATGTGATCCTTGCCATGAGTCAGCAGCGGCAAAGAGGAAAAAATGGTGCCAAATTTATGGCGAAGGTCCAATGACAGCAGTTGGTCATTCTGACCCAGGAGCACAGGGATGGGCTGGAGACGGTCAGTGCTGGTGAAAAGGGTAAGCAAGACCGTTTGGCAATGGATAAAGCACCAGGCAAGCAATCCACTGGAATGTGTTGGGTATAGTTTTGCAGAGAAGCAAGACTGAATGGCATTGGATACTCTGTGCCATTGCATGGAACTCACTGAAAGTCAAGCTGTTCTTTCAGGCAACAGTAAAAGCCACAACACAATAGAAGAATGAACTGGACTTTGTGATTTAAAAAACTGAAGGAACAAATTCCCAAAGAGGGCCAAGCCCAGGGTTATTCAGCCTAGATCAGGGCTTAAACAACAAAAGCTAAGAAAAGATGTCTACAAATACATATCCTTGAGTTGCCCCCAACTCATGTTGTTGTAAGTGCATTTACCATGAGAATTACGTACAAATGACTCATTTAAATCATGTTTGTGAATATGGCATTATATTAAGGATGACCGTTTTTATCTCACAAGCAAAGTAGGGAATTTTGAATATGTTCTTACATTCTTGATCACAATGTTGAAAGTAAGTCGGATGACCTGTTTTCACAAATGAGAAGTCAAGGCCCCTAAAATTCAAGCAACTTTTTTTTATATGCACGAATTGAGGCTTAATGTCAGTGAGATACATCCATTGCTATACAGGGAAAATATGATATTCGTCAACAAAAACTCATGAAAGCTTACAGATAGCTAGGACAATCTCCAATGCTCAATGCCCCACTAGCCCATGACGGTCACACAGCAATTTATTGCAGATGTATTATTATAAATTCGATCTTCTGCAGTAAAACATTTTCTTCATTCATTCAAAAAAATATTTGATGAAACCCTATGACATGCTAAATATTAATCGAGGTATTGGAGATATTGCAGTGAACAAATATATACCAAAAAATCCCTCTGCTTTTGGAGATTATAGTAAGGGATCAGAGATAGATGATAGGGTGAATATAAAAAACAAATTACATGTAAAAATAAATATACATGCATACACATGCACACACATTGTGTACATGACACAAACCATTTCAGGTTTGTGGCCAGTTTTAGGAGTAAAAAATATACTAAGCCAGAGTCAAGGTACAGAGAGCAATTACGGTTTCCTTTCCTTTCACTAAGAAAGTTGACACTTAAGAAGAAACACAAATGAAACCAGAGATGAAGCCATCTAAATATCACGGGTAAGTGCATAAAATGAATAGAGAAGAGCAAAGGTTCTAAGATGAAAATGAGCTAGGGAAATTATAAAGAAACATAAAGGAGCAGAGGGGGTTTAAGCGTAATGAGCAAAATGTAGAATGCACTGTAATTTTGATTTTTTCTCTTGCACATTCAGTTTAATTGTTTCTCAGTATGGAAGGCTGTTTGTTTTTTGTTTCTTGTTTTTTCTGATCAGGTGGATATTTTAATCTGTCAATGTTCTTTCAGCTGCAAATAGCTTAGAGTAAAACTGATTATTCCTGTATTTCATCACTACTAAATAAACTTTGGAGTCGTTTTCTTTCCTTCTCATTTTTGGGTGTTATTTATGACATCAGTAATATTTATGTGAAACACTGGAACACAATGCCTAACATCTAGGGAATAGCTTAGTGCCTTTACTAACTTAATTGGATAGGCATATCCTTGTATTCCAGTTACCAAACTATCTGTTTATCCATTTATTTCTGTCAATCACAACTCAGGCTAGATTTTCCACAGCAGAAGGAAATGTAGGAATCAAGACATTTTCCAGAAATTTCTTTGGTGGTTTCAGATCAGTGAGTTCTTGGCTTGAGTTTGAATATTTCTTGCTTTTGACTCTCAACTACCCAAGGTGGAATTGAGAAAATTAAAATTCCTTCCCTTGCAGGTGGGACCCACCCATGTGTTCCTGGGTTTTTCAATCAGAGGTGTATCTAACAGTAAAGATGGTGGCAGGGATACCCAACTTTCCAGCAGGACAGCTCTAAAGGGAACAGGTTGCAAACTTGGCTGAAGGAGTGGTGCAATGGGGTAGCATTGGATTTGATGATAGATGATTCCACAAGAGGTCTCTGGGGTGGCAGCAGAACTTGTAATGTCTGCATCAGCCCATTCCTAAGTTTTATTTTGTGCATTGTTCTTGGAAGATTTCCCTGGAGCCTGTTCACCAGCCATCCAAGCAGTTTCAGGAACTACCCAATATCTTTTTAATGAGCTTCTTTCTGCAGAATCAGCCATAGTCAGATGCTGGTTGCAATTAGAAAAGAAACACTGGCTAACTCATAAATCTAGGGTAGCTGGTGGCCAGACAGTTTGTCAGTATTGTAAAGTATTAAGCAAGCTCACCTCCCAAAGAAATGGCAATCAGCTTCTAGAAATGGAAATGTCTTTCCTCCTCAGCTGCCTTCAGTTGTGATAAAGGAACTAACTTACTTTAGCCCAAGAAAGATGATTCTTGTAGCTAACTGTCCTGCATATCTACACATTACCCGCTTCTTTTCTGTGTCACTTCACCACCGTCTAACTTTCTGAAAGACGTGGAGATTTCAGCCATGTTCATGTTCTACATTAGATTTGAAATTATGTCAAGTGAAGATTCCATTTTTTTGCATGTATTTTAGCAGCACCGTATCTTTTGATTTTGCAAAGACCAGTTGTGGTAGTTAGATTCAGTTGTCAACTTGGCCAGGTGAAGGGCACCTAGTTTTGTTGCTGTGGACATGAGCCAATGGTGTGTGAACCTCATCTGTTGCCAACTGCATCTGCAGTTGGCTAGGAGGCGTGCCTGCTGCAATTCATGATGGTTGACTTAATTGGCTGGTGCTTAAATGAGAGAGCTCAACGTAGCACAGCCCAAGCAGCTCAGCATACCTCAATTCAGCACTTGCAGCTCAGCCCAGGTCTTTGGAGATGCAGAAAGGAATCACCCCGGGGAAAGTTGTTGGAACCCAGAGGCCTGGAGAGAAGGCCAGCAGAGATCACCCTGAGCCTTCCCATGTAAGAAAGAACCTCAGATGGAAGTTAGCTGCCTTTCCTCTGAAGAACTAACAAAATAAATCCCCTTTTATTAAAAGCCAATCCGTCTCTGGTGTGTTGCATTCCGGCAGCTAGCAAACTGGAACATCAGTGTTCAGTGAAATTTTGCAGAATGAATGAAATTAGATAAAAAAGAAGAGGGGTGGACAAAAACCATAAAAACAACATGAACAACCAATGATAGTTTTGCTTCAGTCATTTATGCCCCTTGAGCTATCATTTGCCACATTTAGGAGACACCAGCTTGATGAGGCTTATAAACGGCAGAGTTTTAGCCATGCTAATGCTAGATTAAATTGGAAAGGAGTTCTGACTCTCCAGGAAAGAGACAAATGGTGGATTTCTTCTTTACTGTGCTCTCTAGAAAAGACATGTATTTTATCTTCCTAGTGCAAAGGGAACTGGTTTCTACATATCTGAATGTACACATTCACACAAAGCCACAGGAGAGCCCATCCTGGGAAGAGAAACCTACCTGAAATCCTACACAGGACTCAACTATAGAACTTCCATTGTCAAGTCTCTAGTAAAGCCTTGTCCATCACTCTGTGCCAACTGGTGAGCTTACAACTGCCATTTTAAATGTTATCAGATATTATACTTTGCATCACCTTTTGTAAAAGTCTCCCAACGATAATGGCAATTCATCATGCTTCATAGACCAGAGAACCTCTGACTCACACATTTTGGAATTATTTAGAGACTTATGGACGATGAAGAAATGAAACCTCTTAGCAACATTGATGTGGTTTCAATTTCTAAGAAGGATACTCTGATATTCTGATCCACAAAGGAATTAAGCAGGCCAATATTCTCCTAAACCTTATTTAAAAAATCTGATTGCCATTGAGATGTAGACAACTTGAAATTTACTATAAATTAGGTTATTGGTTGGATTTTGTTATTGTCATTCCATAAAAAGTTCTTGTTTCAAAGGGAAAGCAAGGTGGCATTGGCTAAAAGGTAGGAGTATATGTAAAAACAAATAGAATAAAAGATAAAGGAAGATGCTTGACAGTGCATTTTTCTTTTAACTCAGCCTAGCTGGGAGTCAGATATGAAAACATTCATCTAGTAACAAAGTTCCTTCTTAGAACACTGATTTGATAACCAGAAAATCTGTTGGCTTGCCTCCTGAGAGGGTGTATTTTATCCATTTGTTTCCTCCTCGAAAACCTTAATTTAAAGTTTTAGAACAAACTAAAGTTCTATAAAAATAAGGAGTTATAGACATTTAAAAATGCCTGAGGAAAGTGGTAGCATTACAAATTGCAAAACATGCATGAGTTAGTAGCTATCCTACAGAATTTCTAAGATGACTTTAATTTGAAGAGTCTGTCCTCATCACACATGTCCATACAACCAAATTCTGAGCACTCAGCCCATTTGGAGAATCGGCTTCCCATTCATTTAGTCTACCTTGCCCATTTTGAGAATTTTGTTTTCTTCTTATAGCTGGTCTTCATTGAATCTGTCCTGTGATCTCTGTGCCAGTATCCACCCCTTCCAAAAAGCCCATCTTCTCTTTTCCCATTGGAAGGAACCAATGGTCTCCCTCCTATGGTGTTGAACAATTTCCAGGCTCCCTGCCATTTCTTAGCTGTTCCTTGTCGACCCCTTTCCTTTCCTTTCCCCCCTGCATTAATGGGGCACTTTATACACATACAATAGTGGGAAAAGACGACTTCTCTGCCTAAAGAAAAGCAATCATTTTATCCTGGATGTGACCCAGGAAGAAAATTCTCCAAGGAAATAAACACTGCTTCTCAAGGACATGGTGTGTCCTAAGAAATACTTGGCTCCTTTATTTCAAGGCTTCTTCAATCAAAGGGGCTTCGTATCAAAGCACAGGCAGCCAGCCACCCAGCTGGGTGCCCCTGGCTCCTTCCCACTTGCACCAGGGATTTTGAATTCCCTGAACATATTGCTTCTGGTCCAATCCAGCGTTGTCTGGATTGAGCCCCGGTGTTAGGTAGAGATCAGTGAAGAGAGGGGTGGTAGGGGATGCCCTTGAATTTATTCTCACACTATAGCATCATCATCGCACAGAAAATGATTTGGGGCCAATCACTCATGTTTCCTTGGTGCTGCATCTCTGCATCTGCAGCGTCACCAATGCAGAAGCACTCAGTAGCTCACATTTTACTTTTTGCTCAGACTTGAATACACATCCAAATGTATTCTTTCCCTTTTTAAAACTTCTGTTTAACTGTTCACTATGAAGTGAGCCATAGAACTCGGATCTGACAAGAGGTGAAGGAAACAGGACCTAATCAAGCTTCCTTCTTTCCTCTCTCCCTCCTTTCCTTCCACCCTCCCTGCACTCCTCCCTTCCTCCTTCCTTCTTTTCTTCCACAAAGATTCTTTGGGTGAGATTTTTGGCAAACAAAGAACATATATCCTTCCCTCAAAGCATACCGTATCCTTAAAACCATGTATTTACTTTAGATTCAACATGCTTCCAAATCATTTCTCCCTTCTCTTTTCATTGCAGATTTCTCAGCCATTAGCTCAGTTTTAGAGCTCATACAAATGAAATAGATTAGCTGACTGGCTCTGGACTGGGTACTTTAAAGCAAATAGGTTGAAATTAGATGTTAATAGAATCAAAAAGATTGCTTTTATGTGTGAAGAAGAGTAAAACCAAGGAACAAGCAAAGCCCCAAAAGCTAGATTTGAGATGTTAAAGTCTTATCCATGGAATAAATTGAAAACACAAAGAAAAACAGATTTTGGGAAAATTAGTACATTTTAAATGTACTTGTATGATAAAAAAAAATAGTAGAATTGAAAGTTGATATATGGCAAAATAATTTCACCCTTCCTCTCAAGCTTAAGTTTCTTAAAAGCCAGAGTATACATTTTTTTATTAGGATGAAAGCCTGCCCTATATCATATCAAGTAATCAAATTTCCTTATATTTTCATAAGGATTCCAAGTTATATGTTTATATGTGTCATTTTAAGATGGAATTTCCAGTATAAACCCTTTAAGAAAAATAATATGGATTGTTTCAAGGTAAATATTATGTTACATTTTGGTCCTAAATATCATTGACAGTTTTAGCATTTAAACCTTCAATCATTTTGAGAGTTAAAATAACATTTTCCCTTGAATAAACTTTAAGGTAATCAATTATTTCCTAGTATTTTCAAATGACATGCTATTAATTCATGAGTAGATCAAACTCACCTAATATAATCCTTTAAGTGCATTTACAGTATATTCTGCTATCTGGAAACAAATAATTTTTTTGTCATTTGCCTCTTAAAATGTGTTTTCCTGTATGAACTTTACAATTATTTTGTGCATTGAAAATGACAACACTTTTGCAGTATTCTAATTTGAATTGCAATCCATTCATATTGTGAAAGGCAAATCAGACTCAAATTTGCAGACTACAGCATTTTATTTGGGAAACCAAAGTTTTTCTGCATCAAAGAAAGTTGGACTGGAAGTAGCTGCAGGGATGGCAAAGGATTTTTATAGGTATAGAAAGGAAATTAGCTGCCTCCTATTCATTGGATCTGGATTTGTCTGTCTCATAGGTATGGGTTTTAAGGCAAGTGGGCTTTCTTTTATATTAGCTGAGGGAGATTGCTTTCTGTTTGGGTCAGCTGCCTTGGTTGGATTTCAAATTTTAGAAGGCAAGAAGAAACTCCAGACAGCATGTTTTTAATTAAAAAAAATAATTTCTTTTTTGACGCTGAGGGGTCCCAGGGCTTTCTCACTTTCTCTATACAATTTTATCACATTAATTTTGGTAGGATTGATAGTGTCCTGATAGGAAATTTAAGCATATATAGTGTTTGCAATTCCATTCATTCAGATCTTCAATAATATTTGATACATTTCTTCCCAAAACCATTCTTATTGAGTGTTCTCTTGAATTTTAAAAAAATATCTATTGGATTTTGAATATAATGTTTCCATATTGCCCTCTGGGTTCTTATGGTCAGAAAAGATAAAAGCTAATAATTTTGATTTCTTTACCTAGTATTTCATGGTTTTACCAAATGGCCTTATTAGTTCTAATAGTTTCAAATAGGTTTTCTCAGGTACGCATTCATATTTTGAGCTAAAGAACTCTAATTTTATCTGTTCTTTGCAAGCACATATAACAAATTTTAATTTTACTCATCTCACTGCATTTGCTACAATCTCTAAGAAGTTGTCAAATAATAATGCAAATAGAAGGCAGTCCCGTCTGCCTTTCAATTTTAATTGAAGTTGCTTTAGCATTTTGCTCTTTAGACTGATACTGATTCTGGCTTTAGAAAAGAGTATATTTGTTATTTGAGCATTCTTTTATTGTTATTTAAGCTGCCTTTTTACCTTATTGTATTATGCTGTACAATTATTTTCAAAAGCATTTTCAGTATCTTTCATTGATCTATTAATGGATTACATTGATGTATTTGCTAAGACCAAAATGACTTCCATTCTTCACAATAACACTATTTAGACATCATGGGGTATTGTTTGTTTTCTTGGAACAGCTCTCAATTTTAGAAAGCATCTATATTCACTGGAGAACTTGAATTATAGTTATCTGTGCCCTATTAGTTATTATAGTGTTCCATATATATAGACACTTTATGTGGTAAGTACTTTATTTCATGTATTCTTTCACTTAATCCTAAAAGTGATCCTGTGATGCAGGTTTAAATCTCATTCTGGGGAGAAATAAACCTTTCCCTTGCTTTCTCAGTGTCTCAGAGGAACTCTGAGGCCCCATGGTAGCTTTAGAAGCTATAAAGCTAGAAAACCTTTGCTTTCAACTCCTAGATGCAACTTCACATTCCGTAAGGATTAGGGAAGTGGCCATTTGTGCAGTTAATTGCTGTGGTAGGAAAGGACAATAAAACCCATCTTCCCCAAAGGCTGATGGAAAACTGGGGAGATGCACCAGGAAGCTATTTACATTTCAAAGGCGAGTGTGCACCTGAGCTAGGAGATGTGTCACCAGGAGATAAAAGACCCAAGGGCTTCTCAGGCTCCTGGAGATTGTATTTGCATTCCAAAGGTTTAGAGGAACCTGGCAGATCTTTTGAGAAGGCAGCAGCTGCCTCTGTTGAGAAAATTCATTTTTCTTGCCCTTGCAGCTCCATTTTCATCACGTTCACCCCATTCACCCCCAGGGATAAAAGGCACCACACACCTACCAAGGAACAATGAATACCAGCTCTGCATCTGATCTGGAAAACCTTGAGTGCACATTCAAGATAAAATTAATAAAGTTGAATACTTGGGGGGGGGGCGGAGAATGAAAAACAAAATCTTCTCCCAACCCAGGAAACCTCTCCTCAAAGGGAGAAGAGAGAAAAAACCTATTTGTTATTGAATAAGCATTAAAGGAGAGTGGAATTAGACCACAAGCAAAGAGCAAAGAGTTTGCAGTCAGAAACTGTGCTCCCCCTTTTCACCTGGCTAAGTGGATATGACCCATCCCACACACAATTCTCAAAATATTTGGGGGATAAGTTTACAATTTGAAGCCCAGGAACTCCTTGAAATTATGCTAATCTCTTCCCAGGTAACTAGACGATAATCTCTTCCTTGGTTTCTTTTCAAAGAAATAGCTTCTTTCTTAGAGCAGACATTGTTGAATGGTGAAGTTTTCAAGATGCTTAGAGGCAAGGTTTACTCACATTTCCAAAGGGACAGGGGGAAAATGCAGGTGCTTTCTCAACTAAATGAAAGCACAGAAGGGAGAGAAGAGGGAGTCCATTATATCCTACAAAGAGAAGTAGGCCCTTTATATTATCTTACATTTGTATTTCCCTTGCAATATTAAAAACTCAACACATCCCCCTTTCCCCATTCACTGATAATGACCCTGAAATGAACCAGCTAAGAGGTGCAAAGTTTCTCTTTGAGTTCCGCGGCTGAGAACTGGAGCTTGTATTCAAAGGAGTTTCACACCCTCCCTCATCAAAGACATTCAGAGCCTCTTCCTTATTTTCTGTGAAATAGAAGAGTTTAATAACATTGGGATTAGGATGTTTTAAAATGTGAGCCACAGGACAAATGCATCCCTAGTGCATATTTTAATGATAGATGTTTAATCACTGTTATATTTTCTCCAATTGTCTTATCAACTTTCCCACTTTGCTTCAGTCAAATGTGATTTTTTTTTTAATTTGCCAGGAAATTGCTTCCTTCTTCTAAAGTTTTCAAGTTAGCTGCTGGAGAATTTCCATGTCATTTTATAAATACATATTTTTATGTACTTATATATCTATAAATATATATTTATAAGATAACATAAAACACATATATTTATAAAATAATGTATAAAACAAGATATGTATTTATAAAATAATATGTAAAATACATAAAAGTTTTTAAAAAGTACATATATACGTCTTCATAAAATACATATGTATTCAACTTCGCTATGTCTGTTTTACATGTGGTTTCTATAATCTAGCTATTGATTCCCTTATATTTAATCAGGCTTACAGAGGCTTTATCTATTTTATTTTTGCATGTAATTCTAAGAATTACTTCTTGGGTGATTCCAACCTATTTTATTTTCTACCTCATTAATTTTAGCTTTATGGGTTTTTTTTTAGCATCTTCCTTCCTAAATTCTATTTCTAGCTTTGTTCTTTAAGTTTTTCAAATGATTCCTTTACTGCACTCTCTTTTCTTTAGTAGTAAAGTCATTTGAGCTTGTAAGTTTCCCCCCGAGTACTCTTTTTTTTCCAGTTTTACCTAGTGAGGGCTTACGACTGCATACGCACAGAGGCCAATACTATGATACGAGGATTTTGAGAAAAGGAAGAGTTTTATTGTAAGATCCAGTGAGAAGGTGTCAGGAGGCAAGGCTCGACTCTGTCTCCCCAATCTGAGAGTTCAGGGAGATGTTATGGGAATGGGAGGTGGGAGGTGAGGACAAAGGTGGGGCAATTTGACTTGGTATAGTCCAGTTGGTTGGTTCTAGAGTTGTCCATAGGCCGTAGAGTGGATATAAGGCTGTATCTTCCTTATTGAAGGAACTCCCACATTTGATTTACTTCCATTGTCTCCTTGTCTTCGTTCCAAGGGAGGTGACCTTTGTTCCTGTGTCCCAAAGGTCCTGTTTAGTTTGCTAGCCGCCAGAATGCAATATACCAGAATCAGAATGGCTTTTAAAATGGGGAATTGAATAAGTTGCTAGTTTATAGTTCTAAGGCTGAGAAAATGTCCAATTAAAACAAGTCTATATAAATGTCCAGTCAAAAGCATCCAGGGAAAGATACCTTGGTTCAAGTAAGGCAGATGATATTCCAGGTTTCTCCCTCATCTGGAAGGGCAACTGGCAAGCAGGGCGTCATCTGCTAACTTCCTCTCCTGGCTTCCTGTTTCATGAAGCTCCCAGGAGGTGTTTTCCTTCTTCATCTCCACAGGTCTCTGGCTGGTGGACTCTCTGCTTCTAGTGGCTATGTCATTCTGCTCTGCTGTCTCTGAATCTCCCTTTCTCCAAAATGTTTCCTCTTTTATAGACTCCAGAAACGTATCAAGACCCACCCAAATGGGTGGAGACATGTCGTCACCTAATCCAGTTTAACAACCACTCTTGACTAAATCAAATCTCCAGGGAGATGATCTGATTTCAGTTTCAAACATACAGTATTGTATAGGGATTATTCTACCTTTATGAAATGGGATTTTGATTAAAATATGACTTTTCTAGGGTCCATACATCCTTTCAAACTAGCATAGTTCCCTTAAAGGAAAAACTTAGTGTTTTCTGTGCATGCTCAGGTCATATGACCTGCAATTAATAAGCTCCAAAGAAAAGGATACAGAAACGGAGTTTATCCCCCCAAAACAGTTTGGGCCTGTCCATGATTTTACCTATTCCGTTTTTTACTCCCTGTGTCATCATTGTAATCATTTTCCGATGTTTTATAGATTCCAACTTGACATCCTCTTTGAATACAGAATTACCTCAAATTGTGTGTCTTAATTTCCAACTAATTTAGAAGATTGGGGCTAATTATATACAGTCTATTTCAACTTCATTTGGGTTATGATTGGAGTACCAAGATGCAAAATTTCAACTTTTGCAGATTCATTGAGGTTTACTATATACACACATATATATTATACATACACATACTGAATATAAAGTGCATATATATAATTTATAAATGTGTTAATTCACACACAGTACAGATAATATTAAAATGTACTTATTGCTTATATTATTCTTTCTCTCTGCCTTTAGTTTAACCATGAAATCTATTATTTTTTCAAATTTGCAAGAGAATTTTATTAAAATATGCCTTTAGAATTATATTTCTATCAAGTTCTCCTTTCACCCCTACAGGTTTTGGGGTCCCTTGTAAAAAAGCTGTCATCTGCAAACGCAACTCTGATTTACCTTTCAACAGATTAAATAAATGTGTATTAACCTGTTGGCTCCATGCACACTCGTCGTTCTGGAAATTTTCAATATTTTGCCAGAAATATTGTAAATGATGCAAAAATGCACTTAAATATAATGTCAAGTAAACCCTTGAAAAATGGTTTTTTTTTTTTTTTAATTTGCATATGGGCAGGAGGCACCAGGGATCGAACTCCAGACCTCCAGCACGGCAAGTCGGAGCTCTGCCTGCTGAGCCACGGCAGCCGCCCTGAAAAATGTTTTTTTGGTAACAAATGGAAGAGAATCACATATTTAAGCCAGCTTTGTAATTCATTTTAGTCTATTATACCTGCCAGCAAATAATTTCCTACAATCAGGCATTTATCAATCAGCTTTAGAAGAAGACTTTACCTTCTAAAGTATTTTGGAAAGTAACACTGGCCAGCTTGCAATGAATTCTTTTATTCTGTAAGTGTTAAAATGTAAGCCTCTTTCTTTTTCTGTCCTTTCATACAAATAACTAAGAAAATGAAAGCCTTAGTGCTTTTACATTTGAGCAAAAGCACAGTTTTTGAGAATACAAGTTGGGCAGTAGCAAGAAACCGTGGTTTAGTTTTCCAATTAAATTTCACCTAGAGTTATTAGCAGTCTAAATTGGATTTTATTATAGTGCTTAATTGCCTAAGATAGTTAAACAGAAATAAAATTAAAAGTGTTTCTATTTCTGTTTTGCGGTTTCCTACACATTATCCATTAATGGAGACATTTTAGAGAGCCATATATTGCAGTATCTTCTAAAACATAAAGTGCAAACTTAATTAGGCACCAGTTCTATATTTATGCCATTGTACGTGGTACAAAGAAAGCTAGATTCTAGAACCGTTTCTACTTTTTTTTTTTAACATGGGCAAGCATCCATTTCTACTCTGAAGAAACACCCTTTCTGTTTGTCACATAGTCGCTATTATAAGCCTATGAAAACCTATTTTAATTGTGCATTTAAGATTAGCCTCTATTTTAATTTCCAGACTGCTGAATCATGCCGAGTTGTTCAATCAGGGAAATAATTATGGAAAAAAATTGTTGGTGCGAACACAGTAAGGTTTTCCGTCTCCACTAGCAAAAGAAGAACTTACCAAAACAAAACAGTATTAAATGTAAGAGCCCAGAGAAAGTTATTTTGGAGGGTGGGCAAGAAAGGGCAAATGAAGCCTGGTTGACCTGAGACAGATGGAAAACTTCAAATGAAGGAAATTCAGAAAGTTTGTTTTAGGCATTGCAAGTGAAAAAAACAAAGTTAATAACTTAAGGGGTTACTTCGATTCTGCAATTGCACTTCTCAATGGAGCAGAACTGTCAGCAAGGATGTCGAATTATTATAAACACAAAAGTACCCACAAAGAGAAAATTAAGCAAATATGTGTGATACAACACATCTGTAAGTAGCACGGCATAGGATTAGGTTTAAATTATTATTCCTTAAAAGCGTCAAAAATGACTTGAAAAGTGCATCATTTAAGATATTTCATGTGATATCTGACAAGGCAAGTGAAACTTCACATTTATTCATTTATATGAAAGTTTTTAAACTTTGTATTTTGAAGTAATAATACACTCACAGGAAGTAGAAAAGATAATGTGGCAATGTCCCTTGTATCTTTGACCCAGTTTTTTCTAACCTAATACAATTACCTCTTATATAAGTCTAGTATTTTCACATTTGTGCGTGTCTGTGTATGTGTAAAACACTAAGTGTTGGGCAGGATTCCCTCATTTTCTTGTCTGGAAGAGTTTATATAAGATGGAACTTATTTCTTCCATAAATGTTTCAAAGAATTCACTGTTGAAGCCATCTGGGTGTGGCATTTTGGTATTGTCCTTGCATGGGAAGATTTTTAACTAGAATTACAATATCTAAAATGGATATCAAAAATGAAGTTTTGATACGTGCTGCAATACTGTTGTATGTGAAAAGAAGACGCTACATGAAAAGAAGTTGGACACAAAAGGCCACATGTATATGTTTTCATTTATATTTTATTAAATTATTGTTTAAAATGATTATGTAATAGAATTTTTATTTAATAATAATTATTTGGTAATTATTAAAACGTTGCCTTTCTTCTTATATCACTTTATGTGAATGGTGCTTCCTTAAGTATATAGTCATCTAAATTTTCCTATTTATTATTACAAAGTTATTCATCATATCTTATTTATTTGCAATTTCCATAGATTTTGTGGGACTTTCTACAATTTTATTTCTGTTTTCAGCTTTATTGATGGGAAATGTCAGAGATGTGAAAATTACATTGTTTTATTTTCAACCGATCCAAACTTTGGCTTTCATATTTTTAAATATAAAATTTATTATGAATATAATATAGAATGAACATAAATATACCCTAGCATCCACCAATCTGCCTTCCCGTCTCTATCAATTTGCCCGTTTGGCACATTTCATATAAATGGAAACACATGGTATGTGTCCGACTTCTTTTATGTATCATAATCTTTTCACAGTAAATCCATATTGTAGCAGGCATTAAAACTTCACTTTTATGGATACAGTTCCATTGTATGGACAGACCACAATTTGCTTTTACCTGTCTCTATCGATGGACACTTAGGCTATTCTTATCTTCTTTTTTCCCTATTGTTAATAATATATGAACACATGTACATGCATTTCTGTGGGGACCTATCTTTGCATTTCTCTTGGTTACACATCTAGGACTGAATTTGCCAAGTCATAGCTGTAGGTTTAAATTTTTAACCACTCTCAAACTGTGTTCTAGAGTTCTAGAACCTCTGTGCCATGTTAAAAATACCTCCAGCCATGCATGTGGTTCCAATTTCTTCATGCCCTCACAGAAATGAGGATATGTTTAATTAAACACCATTCTGATTGTAACCCTCCTAGTAAGTAAGAAATGATAGGTCACTGTGACTTCAAAATTTGCTATATCCTTTATGATTAATTATGTTTTATGTCTTTTCATGTGCTTATTGGCCATTTGTAGATATTCTTTGAAGCAGTGTCTATTTGAATAGGTTGCCCAATTTTGCATTGGGTTATTGTTCATTTTATTATTGAATTTTAAGTGGTATTTGTATATTCTGGATGAGTTTATTATCAGATATGTGACATGCAAATGACTGTTTTCATGGTGTTGCTGCTTCATTTTTATTTGTAGCACCCAAGGAAGCACGATATTTTTTTGAAATTTTTAGGATGGATGAGCCATTTATTTTTAAAAAATTTTATTGCTTTTTACAGGTGTCATATCTAAGCAATCATTGACTAATCTGAGGTCACAGAGACTTGTTCCTGTATATTCTTCTAAGAGTTTTCTCGTCTTAGCTCTTAAATCCACTGCATTCGTTTGCATTCAGATATCTACTTGTTGCTTCATCATATGTTGAAAAAACAATTCCTTCCCCATATAATCATCTGAACACCCTTACTGGAAGTAAATTATCAGTCTGCGGGTTTACTACCAGATGTTCAATCCTATTCCATTGAGCTATAAGTTTATCTTTCATCAGTACAACACTGATTGATTATGATAACTAAGTAGTAAGTTAGAAAATCAGGAAGTGTGAGTCTTCCAATTTAGTTCTTCATTTTCCAGATTTTTAGCTATCTTGGGACATTCCCTTTTGAATTTTAGGATATGCTTGTTAATTTCTTCAAACATGTCTATATAATTTTAACAGGCTTGATATTGGCTCTGTTGGTCAGTTTGGAGAATATTGCAATCTTTATAATATTACGTCTCCTGGTCCATGAACAAAGGATGTCTTTCCTTGAGGTCTTTAATTTCTTTGAATCGCATTTTGCTGTTTTCAGTGCATAAGACTTGCACTTATATATTTTAAATTATTCCTAAATAACTTGTTATTGTTGATCCTATCATGAACAGAACTGTTTCATTTCACGTTCAGATTGTTAAATTACTAGTGTTTAGGAACCCTTAAGATTTTTGTATACGATCCTATATCTTTCATCTTTGCTGCATGGAATGATGTTTGGGTGCTAAACCAAACCTGCATTCCTGGGATAAATCTAATTCAGTCACATATAATCCAAAGACACAAATGACAAGGCAGGAGAAGGAGCAGCATCAGGAGGAGACAGAAAGGATGACCAGAAGGATGCTGCAGATTTGGGATAAATCATGGCCTCTTAAGGTATTCTAGCCTCCAAAATGTAACATTATAAATTCCCATTGTTTAGGCTAAGCTGGGCTGGCACTTGTTATAGTGGCCATGGCAAACTAAGACATGGCATTTCCGTCTTTTGATATACGTGATAAGTTTGAAGGAATCTGGGCATTTTACACACACACATAAAAAAAACAAATATTTTTGAATGAGGTTATGACTCTACTTGAGACTCTCCTTGATGCTATTTTTGCTCAGTCTCTATCCGAATGAACAAATATGAATCTGCTAATGACTGAACATTGGAAATCAGAGTAGAATATTTTTCTCACTTCTGGTTTCCGTTCTTTCTACTGTTTTGCCCTCTTATGTCCTTTTTCCTGGTAGTTCTCTATTGCCTCCAATCGCTTTTTTTTTAATGTGGTGACCAATTCTTTCTAGTTTTGTTCGACAGAATGGTTGGAATACAGTGAACAAAATTACAAAGTTGGATGAATAAAGGCGTTATAAATGTATCCTGGTCTATGCAGCATAGATGACAAATTTGATCTTTCAAATTACCAGGAGAATGGCCAATTAGATAAATAATTTGGCTAATTTCTCTATAGCTAGAAAAATGTTCATCAGCGTGCATCCTTCAGGCCAAATCCTGCCTTCCATCTGTTTTTTAAAGTTTCACTGCAGCACAGTCATAACCAATG
>PVIY010036953.1:0-25048 GCA_004026745.1 Myrmecophaga tridactyla
ATATTTTTTTCCATCATTGGTATAAAGCCTGTCTCTGCTGCAAGGCTGGAAGCTCCATCAGGGCAAGGATCCCAGAGCTTTGGCACTTTCTTTTGGTCAGCATTCCTAGATCCTAGCTCCCCTGTATGAGGCAGGCACTCACTCCTTCATTTATTCAGAAAACAAAGGGGACTGAGGACACAGGGAAATAAGATAAGTGTCCCCGAACTCACGAAGCTCCGAATCCTACATACCAGCTTCTGCATATATGTATTGGGCCATTGTTTTTCAAATTGCAGGACTCAATGGATGGTGAAATAGACTTGGAGATTCGATCCAGAATTTTTTTTTTTTTTTGCATGGGCAGGCACCGGGAATCAAACCTGGGTCTCCGGCCTGGCAGGTGAAAACTCTGCCTGCTGAGCCACCGTGGCCCACCCCGATCCAGAATTTTTGAAACATGAAATAGAATAGAAAATAGAAATAGTCTAGGTACTATCAGAGTGCATCATACATACAAGGAGAGTATTACTTTACTAAATTTTATTCCACTGTATAATATTTACACATACACACTTAAGTATACACGCAACTGTGTACTGGGTTGCAATGTAAGTTGCATTTTAAAAATTTTTTAGTGAAGATTGAGTCACAAAAGTTTAAGAAACCTTGCTGTAAGCTCTGCCTGAACTGAAGTGTGATAAGACGGAATCCTCCCAGTTCACAGGTCCCCAGGGCTCCAGATAACTGAGTTATGTCATCGCTGGAAAATAACACCTGGGAAGCTCATTCAAAAAACCAGAGTGGAAACGGAGACACAATTTCAGGATGCCGTTGCAGAGTGAACTCTGGATTTCTGTGCTTTGGTTGGCTTGCGTTACATCCTCAAGGCCATTCAATCGTATGTACAGTCAGGTGTGTTTTCTCTATTTTTTTTCCCCTTCCAAATAACAGATGACATAATGGTTTTCAAACTTGAATTAAAAAAAAATACTGCCATATATGGTCAGACCATAAATTTCATGTTCCTTAGAAAACACTGAATACACTGAAGATCTGGAGGAAAAGAACTTGGGGAGGCTGGCTGGCAGGAGGCAACGAGGTGTAGTGGAAGGTGCAGGGGCTGTTGTGTGGAAGAGATGGAGTCTGAATCACTGTCTCAGCACCTGCTGGCTCTGTGCCTTCCCGTAAGGGGTCTAAACTCCTTTGCTGAGGACTAGGGAAGAGCCCTGGGTTAATTGTGGCATGTATTGAAATAAACCCTATAGCCACACCCTGACCTCAAGGAATTTACAGTCTGGTAGGAGATAACAAGTGTATAAATAAATAGCCCAAATATAATCCCATAGCAGTGCTAAGCTTCTGTAACTTAGTTGATCAGTGATCAATTCATTGATTTATTTTCAATCACTCATTCCTTTCAAAAATAAGTATTGTGGACTATCTGGGTGGCGGTCCCTGTGCTGGGGATGCAAACAAATAAGGCATGATCGTTACCTTGAAGAAGTTCAGTCTTCTGGAGTTTTCCATCTGGGGATATGGACAGTATTCACAGTAGTTAGGATTACACATTAACGAGTCAGGCAGATCTGGATTTTGATTTCAGGAACACCACTCCCCAGCTCTGTGATCTTGGGCAAGTTATTTTCCCTCTCCTTCCCTCAGTTTCCTCAACTGGAAAACTTGCATAACAATGATTCCTACTTCATATGGCTATTAGCAAGATTAAATGAATGAATCTGCGTACCTAGCCTGGTGCTAATAAATAGCAGAGAAGTACACAATAAGTCTTATTTTCAAACTCTATGAAATGGAAAAATACCCTCTTCTTCAGTGTTCAAGACTTCAGATAGAAAATTAAATGCAGTTTTGTAAAACTAGATATTGAAATTCATGAGTGAATAAACATCAGTGATTGCAGAGGAGATGTAGATATAGTTGTAGATGAAAGAAATTCTTTCTCTTCAAGTTCTGAAACATTTCATTTTCCCTTCCTTTAGGTTCTGTGTTTCCTCCGAGGAGTTTCTCAGATCTAGGTCTGTCGTCTGTAGGATAGGCTATGTTCACTGAAGTTAGAAACAATTCATAAATCTCAATGGCTTAACACAGCAAATGATACTTCTCGTTCCTGCACAGCCTGCTGCAGCTCCTGGCAGTTCTCCAGGGTAGTTTCTGTTCACATTTCATTGGCCAAAGTAAGCTGCATTGGCTCCACCTAAGTTCAAGGGCTCCACCTAACTTCACAGCAGCAGGGAAGTACGATTGTCCCAGGTGCTTGAGCGGAGAACTGGAAATATTAGTGAGTGGAGGTAATGTCTACCCCAGAGTTTCATACCATGCATTCTGCACTCTAGCCACACTGGCCTTTTTTGTTTTCTCAAATGGTTATGTTCCCTCTTGCCACAGGACCTTTGCCTAGGCTGTCTTCTCTGATTGCGACACAAAAGTTGCACTCTTTGCCTGCTTAAAACCTACTCTTCTTCAGACTGAAGCTAGTTGCCCCTCTCTTAGGGAATCCTTTGCTTCGCCTTCTGACTAAGTCAATTTCCCCTATTATTATCTGCCCTCACAACATCAGGCACCCCCACTTTACAGCACTTAGCTGCAATTTGCAGTTAATCGTATGATGACTTCATTAATGACTTTCTCCTGCAATAGAAGCTTCAGGAATTGTGTTGTTTTGTTTACCCCCATTTTTCTACCGCCTACACCAGTGCCTGGGACTGTTGCTGAGTGAATGAAAATATTCTCAAGAGTCCAGGAACATTTTTACTTTTGAAAGAGTCTGTGTATTTCTGAAATTTGAGAAACACTGCCTGGTATGAATTCTTCTCGGTCACTTTTACAGAGACCCTTGACAAATACTTGCAGATTTCATTCTGAATTCTCTGTGTAAATTTTGAGCTCATAAGAGGAACAACATTTATCTGCCCTTTGGCCAATCTGGGGGATTAAGGACGAGGGAAGTCACTTCACATTTTGTTCCTGTCCCCACCCTTTCAGATTGAGCAATCCAGGTTTCTGTTTTTGAGACCCATCCTGTACCTGCAAGCTTCCCCATCATTTGCATAGCTATTTCGAGACTGCTCTAGACCTGTGAGTTCTGCTTGATTTAACTCTCAAAGGCTGGTGCAAAAAGCCAAACAAGGTAACTGCCTCCACTTTGAAATGGAGACTTGAAGGATCAACAGAAATTAAAGAAAGTCAACTCTTGCGGTTTGGTTTGCTGTTTTCTTAAGGAAAAGGGATGTGACAGACCCCATTTTCTGGGTAAAAGGAGTCTCTTTGGAGTTAGGGCTTCATTTTTATAAACCCTTGGGAGCTGCCTAAGGAACCCTGGCTTATTATTAAAAATTCAACAGTGGTGAATCAGGGTGAAACTGCCGAAGGCTGCTGGCATTAGGGTTTGGGACATTTCTGCTTTTGATTTCCTCTTAATGGTCCAGAAAATTCTTGACTAAAGCTGTTGGAAGAGGCAGATTATCCAAAATGTTAACATAATCGCATTATCTTCCTTAATTATAAAAGCAGGTTAATTTGGAGAGTCTAAGGTGGTTTGTTTCCAACAGGGTAGTGAGTTCCTTAGCGGGTAAATAGCTCACATTCCACAAGGCAGAGTCACACCCAAACCCCTTGGGAACCAGGGCTACAATCTTTGATCTAGTTAACTCCACATACCAGTGCTAACTGGCTTTAGAAGTGTCTCATTTATTTATTTCTTCCTAATATTTAATTTATATTTCTTTAGTGAACGACACTGTTCTAGAACCACAAGTTAATTGGACCGAAGACCCGTGGCACCTAATATACAGTGTGATTGATTGGTCGTCTCGATTTTCAAGGTCGACCTGCAGCTTACTTCCTGATCTGCAAGTGCCCTTGCCACAGGGACTCCCTCGCCAGGCCCCACCCCTTCCTCTCTGGCTTTTTGTCTCTCCTTCCTCATTGACAATATACCCACTCACTAAATTATGCTCCTTTAAAATGTCATATATATGTCATATTGATATGTCACGCACACACACATACATTTATATATATATTTAGTAGGTAATGTGGGCATGATAAAAATTTCAAATAGTACAAAAGAGAATAACTGTAAAAATGAACTCTCCTATTCTTGTTTCCCAGCACCCAGTTTTCCTTCTCAGAGGTTACCCTTGTTAGTTTCTAGTGTCTTTCTCATGATAATCTGTGCGTATTTAAGTGGTAGACTAGTTCACTGCTCTGAATCTTGCCTGTTTCATTAAACAGTGTATTTATTTGGTGGTTGTTCCCGATTCAATTCATCTAGAATTCCCTCTTTTAAAAGCTGTGTAAATATCATATGATATAGCTATAGTATAATGTATTTAATCAGTATCCCTCTTCTTTTTCTCTCTCTGTCTCTGTGTGTATGTCTCTTTCTTTCCCTCTCAATCCTTCAGTTTAAAATTTTTATTCCAAAGTCTTATGAATATCTTAATTTGATTTTCAGGTAGAAACTGCTGCCAGGTACCCCTTGAGATCCGGAGTTTAGTGTCATCCTCCTTTTCAGAAGGCCTTCACCATTTCCAACAGCCTTCAGCCCTGCATTAAAACAATTCCTGTGCAAGTTTGTAAGTTATGCGTTGGTGTAGTTGGACTTTGAACTCTTTCTTAAAACACCACGGACAAAAATGTGACTACAGTAGAGAAGCTGGCTATTTAAAAGAAACCCTTCAATTAAAACAAACTGACATCTTGCTGGGACCTGGCAATACAGATGGGACCAAGAGATCATTCTAGTCCACAAGATGCTTACAGCTGACCAGGAACGCAGGAGGGAAACCAGTGGCCACCAATAGGGAGGTGAGAAGCTCACAGCAGAACCCTAGTCACTAAAGCATCGAGGGGACGCTGGCAGTCACAAGGAAGTGAAATTGAGGCTGAGGTCTTGGGAAGGATTGGTCAATATAATTTGGCACATGTGGCTTGGTTTTGGGGGTGGTGGTGGGAAAATTTAAAAGGCTGAACCTCTGTCGCCCCAGGCCTTCAGCTCCAGCATGCTCTCCAGGAAGGCAGGCAGGATGAGCCTTCCCTCCAACACCTATGATTCTGATCCGTCTCACAAGCCTCCATCAATCCCAGAAGCCCAGGAATGGCTCCTCAATATTCCCTGAGGATTTCCTACTTAACTGGGAATGTTAACACTGCATAAGCAGCGGTTGGCAGGAGATCATTTCAGGGGTTGTGAGAAGTTGCTGGCTGGTACTCCAGCAAGTTAGGGGTCTAGAAGATCTAGATCCAGTTGGCTCTGTGACCTTGAGCAAGCCCTTTAAACTTTCTGGGCCTCATTTTCTTTACCTATATATTCATTCATTCAAAAACATTCACTAAGCATCTACTACATGTCAGGCACTAAACCTGGTCCTGGGGAGGCAGGAGACGAGAGATAAATATGAGGAGACTGGAGAATTTGCTCTTTAATGTTCCTTCTAAAACCAGCGTTCCATAGATGAAATTCCTGATAATCAGGGATTTAGTGAAATTGTTTTTCCCTGCCTGGACAAAAGTCAGAAATCCAGGCACTTTTGCTCCCTTTTCTGTCCTCAATATCATTGCCCCATTCATCTGTTCCCAAGTTTTCTTTTCCAGTTTTGTAGAGTTTGTTGGTTGAAGTGGCTGCTACTGAACCTTCCCTCTCCCCTTCCCTCCGTCTCTCCCTCTCCCTGTCCCCTGCCTCCCACAGCTGGCTGGCCTGTCTGCATGTACAGTTATCTTCTCAGGCTGGTCTTTGAAGGCAGTTGGGGGAGGGGGAGCAGTGGGGCAATTTGCCAGTGGCTGTGGGCAGGACAGGATGTTTGAGGCTTTGATGGTTTTCTCTGATGCTTGAGACCAGCATCCAGGCCTTCAGAACTTGGAGATGATAACTGACGTGTCCTCTGGCCTGGTGCAGATCTTTTCCCCTTCACTGGCTTCGGTGTCCTTCTGTGAATGTTGAGAGGGATGTGCAATGTGATTTCTAAGGCTCCGTGCTCTAAAACTATAAGAAAATAAGCACTCAAACACTCTGCTAGTGGGGTATAGAGGGCACAACTTGTATAGAGGGTAATTTGGTAATATCCTTCAAAATTACAAATTCCTATACCCTTTGACTTAGCAATTCTACCGGGAATTTATTCTCTATTACTCTTGCCTATGTACAAAATGGCACGGTTTCAAGGTTGTTCATTGCCACATTGTTTGCATAACGATACATTGGAAACAACCTAAATATCCATCCGTGAAAGAGGCCAGATAAATGATTTATGGTCTACCCTTCCAACGGAACACTATACATTCGTAATGCAGAATACAGGTAGGGTGAACTACTATACAGCAATGAGAATGAACAAACCACTAATACGTACAGTAGTGCATGAACATCCCAAACAATGTAGAGCGAACACAGAGCAAGAGTGGCCAGATACTCAAAGAATGCACACTGTAGGAGTTCACTTCAAGTTAAAAACAGGAAAAACAAATCTCTGATGTTAGAAGTAGCATGGTTGCCCTGGGAAGGACGAGTGAGTGGAAGGAAGGGTTCACAGGTAGGTTCTGAGCTGTTGGGCCTGTTTTCTTTGTTGATCTGAGACCTGGTTACATGGATGTGTTCAGTTGTGAAAAGTTATGGTGCATGCATTCTTTTTTTATGTATTCCACACTCCAGCAAAAGTTTAAAGAGAAAGCAGAAACTCGATGCATGATCTGAAACAATCTCTGAGGTATTATGTGAAGAAAGCAAGGTGTAAAACAGTAGAAATCAAATATTAACCTTTCTGTAAAAAAGTGGGTAAATATACCTGTATTTGCAAATATATGCATACACTATCTCTGGAAGGGTGCTCAAGAAAGTGGCAGCATTGGCTGTCTGTGAGAAGGGGAGCTGCGTAGGTGGTGAGAAGGGTGGGGCAGAGGCTTTACTGCATATTCCATTGTACATTTTGGATTTCAAACCATGGGGATGGTTTTTTGCCTGTACAATAAAAAGATAGGATTCAAGTTCTTAAAAGCAAAAGAAACCAAACCAAACAAAACTCAATGAGCGTAGGAAATACTCAAAAGTATTTGAAAAAAAAGAAAATAGGGGGAAACTCCAAGGGATCATATATTTAGAATATAACTCAGACTTCTGTGGCAGGGGTGGGGGGAGTTCCTGGAGAATCTTTGGCTTTTCTAAAATTGGACAGATAGAATCTTCCTTTTATGCTCACAACCTTAGCTATATTTTAAAAATTAGCCATAAGGTGATTTTTTTTCCTTAAAAATTGTATTTATGGATTAAAAGAATAAGACAATACATATACTGGTTATCACAAGGAAGGCAATTCAAAGACATATAAAGAAAAGGATAATTTTTCTTTCCACCCAATCTCTTCTCTTTCAGCCCTTGGAAATATCCAATGTTATTAGCCCTCAGTGTATATTCTTCTACTCCTTTTTCTATGTTCACGAGTGTTATATGAAAATGGTCAGATATATATGAACAGGATCATGCCCTTTATATGTCACTCTGAAATTTGCTTTGTCTCCTTTAATGATATATTGTCGGCATCCTTCTGGGTTAATACAAATAGATATAACTCATTTTCACGATTGCATAATATTCCACACTATGGAGGTAGTGCTATTGATTGTTTCAATCACCTGTGGACAACCAGGTCGTTCCTAGTTTGTGTTTGTTCTGTCCTACAAGGAATACTACAATAAGGGTCTGTTTAGTTTTTCTGGTTGATGTAACAAATTACCACAAACTGGGTGACTTAAAACAACAGAAATTTATTCTCTAGGATTCGGGAGGCCAGAAGTCTGAAATCGAGGGGTCTGCAGGGTTGCTTCCTTCTGGAAGCATTGAGAGAGAATCTGTCCCATGCCTCTCTCCCTGCTTCTGGTGTCTGCTAGTCATCCTTGGCAGTCCTTGGTTTGTAGACACATCAATCCAGGCTCTACCTCTGTCTTCATATTACCTTCTTAAAATCTCTGTGTTTCAAATCTTCCTCTGCCTTTGTCTCGTAAGGACATCTATCGTTGCATTTAGGGCTCACCCTAAATCCAGGATGATTTCATGTCCTAGATCCTTGGTTATATCTGCAAAGATCCTTTATCCAGATAAGGTCACATTCACAGATCCTGGGTGTACTTATCTTTTGGGGGTGGCACCATTCAACCCACTATGGCATCCTTAGTGCATATCCTTAGTGCATATCCTCACAATTATTATTTTCTTTAGTTTTTCTATGGGACTGAGTTAATAGATTTTTTTTTCTTTTGGTCAGAGGGTGGGTACGTGTATTTTAAACAGCTATTTCCAAATCATTCCTAGAAAGTTTGTGGCGATTCACAGTCACACCAGAATGTGAATGTCCCCAGGCATCCTGGACAGCTGTTGTTAATGTTTGCCAATCAGATGAATGAAAAATGGATTCTTGTTTTGCTTTTTCATGACCATGAGTGGAATTAAGCATCTTTTTAAATGTTTATGAGAAAAAAAATTCACCATTTGGATTTTCTCTTCTGTAAATTGCCTGTTTGTATGCTTTGTATTTTTAAAATATTTAGCTATTTGTCTTTTAATTTTTTAAAACCCATTTCTAGAATGTGATTGCCACATGTTTTACACAGTTTCATTTCTATTTTTTTTACTTATGATGTCATGCAATAATTTTGAAATATTTTAAGTGAAATTAAATAAAAAATTATAGTCCAATATTTTTCTCTCTCATTTAATGATTCTGGACATTCTGTTTTGCTAAAAGTCCCTGCCTTACTAAAGTTATATTACTATTCTTAGGTAAAATATTTCCTCTAAGTTTTTTTTTTTTTTTTAACTTGGGCAGGCACCGGGAATCGAACCCGGGTCCTCTGGCACCGCAGGCAAGCATTCCTGCCTGCTAAGCCACCGTGGCCCGCCCTCTAAGTTTTTGTTTTGCATATTTTTATATCTTTAATTCTTAGGGTATTTATTTCTGAGTATGGTATGGTTCTGGGTTTGTTTCCTTCAAATGGAGAGTCAATTAAACTAGATTCCTTTATCAAATAAACTATTCTTTTATGACGGAATTGCTTTGCCACCTTTGCTTTATAGTAGATTCTACTTCTAGATTCTATCCCGGACTATTGAACTATTTGCCTGAGCTATTAATAGCAGCTTTACCAACTCTGCAAGTAAGATCATTACGTCCCAACCCCCTAAATGACATCCAGGAGTGAGAGTCTCCCTGGCAACGTGGGAAATGATTCCCAGGGAAGAGTCTGGCCCTGGCACTGTGGCATCAACAATGCCATCCTGACCAAAAGGGGGGAAAAGAAGTGTAACAAATAAGGTATCAGTGGCTGAGAGAGTTCAGAGTCAAGAGGCTACTCTGGAGGCTTCAGCAAGACACTGCTAATTACCACCGTTTGCCAACCCCCAAACAAAACCATTCCCACCAACCCTAAAGAACATCTAGGGCTTTAGCTGAGATTCTACAAAGGTTCCGTGCACTAGGATCACTTTCCAGAAGCCTACAACCTCCAGATGGTTCCTAGGCCAGATAAGTCCTGAAACCCAGAGTGGCCAGCCTCTACAGAACATCAGCTAGTTCCATCCCCCATCCCATATTATCGACATCCCCTCCCAACATGAAAAAGTTAGAATGGGCATGGCCCAAATCTCCCCTAAAGAGTGGGAAAAAGATCAAAGGAGAAGTTGGAGTTATAAAAGGGAAGGTAGGATTCAATAAATGAGTATCACTGCTGAATCATTATATTGATATTTCTTTCAGTCTCCAGTATCTTGGAGCATGTAGAAGGAAAAACCTAAAATTATGGAATTATAACCTGTACAAAACTCTGAAATCTGTTCTATAGTTAATTGTTGACATGACCTTTGAAATATATTGCTTTTTGTATATGTTATTTTCACAATAAAAAAATGAAAAAATAAATACCAGCTTTATGTTACAATGACTTTCCATTATGGTAGTTTTAAAATAGTATCACAATCAGTTAAGTTTGGTTTTCAATAATTGAAATTCGAGTACTTCACTAACAAAGAGGGCCAGGAAATCTCCTGGTTGAGGTAAAAGATAACAGGAGATAAGATATACGGAAAGGGCTAGGTGAATTGCAAAGCTCTGCAGACAAATGTTGGCTTGTTATCGCGAAAATGAACAGAGAAAAAAAAAATACTGGGCTTGGAACGCCAGACTTTGGCTATTAAATGACCATTAAAATTACAGGGACTGAAAGGTCAGCGGTGGGGCAAGAGACCCAGCGCTCCCACCCCCAGAAATGGAGTGACAGAGGGGGCGGGGGTGGGGAAAAGCAAACTGCTCTGCGCCCAGGAATCGAGGGGTCTGGTCAGCGCCGCCGAATGCAACCGGGGACAGGAGCGGGGAAGAGGAAGGCCAGTGAAGAATTTAGGAGCAGAGGAAGGAGCCTGCGAGGGCCAGGGCCAGGGCCGGGCCGGTGCTGGGAGCTTACGACCGCGCAGCGCTCCGAGAGCAGCAGGGAGGGGCCGAGCGGGAGCGCCCAGCGCCGCGGCAGGCCAGACAGCCGGACTGGGCCAACCTGCGCCGGGCCGGGCCCGCCCGGTCCGCCCTGCCGCGGCCGCCGCGGGGCTGCGGATTGGCCGAAGCTCCGGAGGGGCGGGGCGGGGCCGTGGGGAGGCCGGCGGGAAGCGCGCGCGCGCGCGCAGGCGCGGGCACAGCGGCGGCGCGCGCGTGCTCCGTCGGTCTGCTCGGCGGCGGCAGAGCGGGCCATGGCAGTGGGCGGCGGGCGGGTGTAGCGGCGCGCGGGGCTGGCGGGGGTGACTGGGCGACGTGGGCATGGGGACGCCGGAGCGGGGCGGTCGAGGCGGCTGGCGCGGCTGACCGCGCACCCCGAGCCTGGAGCAGGCGGCGGCGGAGCGCCCGGCAGGTGAGTGCGACGGCGCGGAACCCGGATGCGGCGCGGCGGCGGGCGGCGGGCAGCCACAGCGGCTGAGGCGCCTCGGGGCGGGCGGGCGGCGCTCTGACGGCTGCAGCGTGTGGTGCCGGCGGCCCGGCTGCTCGCGTCGCGCTTCCTGCTGGCTCGCGGGACCGCGGCTCGCCGCCCCGCGGGGGCGCCGCGCACCTCGGAGCGCCTTCGGCGGCCTCGGCTGAGCGAGGCGCCGGCCTCCCGGCGGCAGAGGCGCGGCTGGGCGTCCCGGGCCGCCGGCGGTCGCTCGCTCCTGAGCGGCGCCTCTGCGGAGAGGTGGCGACCCGCCCCCCGCGTCTGCGCGGAGGGCCCCGGAGCGTCCAGACCCTCGGGTGCCTTTTTTTTCTGAAGTGTGTTTTAGGGGAAGGGATCCTGAACTGTTGGGTTTCGGACGTGTTTCCCACTCCCATCGTCGCCACCAGCCAGTTCTGGGGCCTTGGGCCAAACGGGAATAATAATGCGTACTTGATTTGGTTGTGGTGAGGCTAGCAGGATGACGTGCGTGACCACACAGCAAGTGCTGGTGCACGGTAGCTGTTAGGAGCAGTCCTGCCGCCGAACAGCAAGTGCTGGTGCACGGTAGCTGTCAGGCGCTGTCCTGCTGCAGCATCTGCTCTTGATCTATTGCTAGTTCTTGGTGCGGGCGTTACGTTTGGGGGCACATTTGCTTCCGAACTGTTCAGGTGTTGCAATAACCTCCACTGCAGTTGCTTAATAGTGAAGCCTGTTATCTTCACAGTGGCCAAAATAAAATAGTTTCTAGCATCCTGTGGTCTTTCTTGCAGAGGCTGACTCGGAATACCTGTTTCAGGTACCGAGTAGGAATTGCTGTTGAAATGAAACCAGGCGAATTTAGCATTGCCAGTGAAAGTTGATGGGACACAAACATGAAGTGCTTTCTGTTTAAATTATCTTAAGTGACACTTAAGCTCCATCACTTGTTACAGAGTATAAAGACACGAAAAGTATGGAAACAGATTTCTTTTTCTGCATTGCTACATCCGAAGGGAGTGACAAGTGCTCTCGTAAACACCAGTGTGGGTAGTGTTAGTGTATGGTGAAGTCATCGTAATTAAATTAGATGAGTACTTTGAAGCACTGAATAGCTGTTTGGAAATATGATTCCTATAAAGTCATCTACACCGAGTCAGAATCCATAGCAGTTCATTCATCATCTGGGGATTTTTATGTTACACTGTAAGTTTTTTTTTTTTTTTAAATTTTTATGGTAACAGCAGAAGTATTTAAGTCATAATAATGTAGCATAGGAGAGGGGTCAGGATAAGGATATTAACCTAGTTTCAGAAGGAAGGCGTGGGAAAAGCACGAATCTAAAGCTTTACACTGGAATTTTATTGCCAAAGCAAAAATGATTTTAAAAAATAACAACTATAAACAACACTAACTTTAGGTTTCACTCCCTGATTCATACTCTGAAGGTGCTGTTACACCTTCAGAATGTTTTTTAGTGGTGAAGAAAATGTAGTTGGGTTTTGGTTTATTGCCGTTTTGGTGGTGTCTTGCCTATATTTCCTCATCCCTAAAGGCTTTTGATCCAGCTTCATTTGTGAATGTGAACCTAACAGATGGGAAAAAATTAAAATGAACTTTATAGACTAGATTATGTTCCTTCTTGCGATCTGCCCTGTGTTCAGCTTCAGACAGTTGAATCCAACAGTAGAAGCATTGCTAACTATTATGAAAAAGGTGGAGGTCACATCTTTGGTTCTAGGGCTGGACCTGGGTGCACAGAAGAGGGGCTTTGAGGATGTCATCCGGTCTTTCTGGGCCTCAGTTTTCTCATTCACAGAATTTGGGTAGGAGTAGGGGGCTGGTTGCACTAAATAATTATTATATAAGGTATTACGTAAAGGAAGCTTCTAGGATACTACACATTTATGGCTTTCCTCCCACTTCGCTCTCTGTCTCTCTTTTGCTGTCTTCCTTCTCTTCACAAACTCAAAACATCCTTCAGGACATCCAGCCTTTCTCTCTTCCTTTCTCCACATGAATTTTCTCTGGGTGATCTCATACTGTGCTGTGGTTTAACTATTATCAGTATGCTGTGAGATTTTTATCTCTGGTCCTGAACTTCGAACTTCTTCCACCTTCCTTCAGGACATCTTCATTTGTTTATATATATGTTCAAATGGAGCCCTTGCTTTCCATTCTTAAACGTATTGCTTCCCTCAGCAGTCTCCATCTCCTAAGAGCACCAACCATCCCTCCCCACAACTGCTGGATTGAAAAATCTAGTGATCATTTTTAATTCGTCCCTTCGTCTTCTCTACCTTACACACAACCAGGCCTTCAACAAATCCTGTTAATTTTACCTTCAAGATAAATTCTGAATCTGTTTACATTACTTTGTTTTTATTGCTGCCACTTCAGTTCAAGGGGAACTTGGATAATATTTTCCTTGCTGGTGTCTGTGCTTCTGGTCTTACTCTCCACACAGTAATCAGAGTTATCGTTATTTTTTATTTTTTTACTCTCCTGAATCAATGGCTTCTCATGTCTCTTAAGAAGAAAATCCACATTCTTAACTTGCATATCAGCTAGTTATTGTGCTTATTTTGTTCACTTGTTTATGGTCTGTTTCCTCCACCATAGTATAAGGTCCATGAATGCAGGGACCTTGTGTCTCTTGATTGGGGTATAACAACCAAAACCGTGCCTGGAACATTTTTTTTTTTTTTTAATATTTTTATTGAGAAGTCTATACACGTACAGTCCATACAGGCTGTACGATCAGTGGCTCACAATATCATCACACGGTCAGTTTTAGAACATTTGCATCACTTCAGATAAAGAAATAAAAAGACGAAGGAAAAAACCCATACATCCTATACCCCTTACCACTCCCTCTCATTGACCACCAGTACTGCCGTCTACCCAATTTTTTACCCTTTATGCCTCTCTATTATTTATTTATTTAGTCCATTTTATATTACTCATCTGTCCATACCCTGGATTAAGGGAATGTAGCCACAAGGTTTTCGCGATCACACAGTCACAGTGTGAAGTCTTTATAGTTAATACAGTCTCTGCAAGAATCAAGGCTGCTGGAATACAGTTCAGCAGTCTCACATATTTCCAACTAGCCGCTCCAATACACCATAAACTAAAAAGGGATACCTATATATGCATAGGAATAATCTCCAGGATAACCTCTTGACCCTGTTTGAAATCTTTCAGCCATTGAAACTTTATTTTGTCTCATTTCTCTCTTTCCCTTTTTGGTTGAGAAGGCTTTTTCAATCCCATGATGCTGGGTCTTGGTTAATCCAAGATTTCTGCCCAACATTGCCAGGGAGACTTACACCTGGGGAGTCATGTACCATCTAGGGGAAATGACAGTGAATTCACCTGCGGGGTTGAGTGCGTGGAACATTTAACCAAAGTTGGAGGAATGAAGGTATGAATGAAATTAGTTAAAAAAATCTTCCGATTCCAAATAAAGTGTGTGTTAAGTATACTTTCCTCTTTTTTTGGTTCCAGATTTGTGCAAATTAGCAAGTAACCAAAGGGCTTAGATTTCTTCTATTAGGTTTTCTTACTCAGTCTTCATTGTTCTCTGACAGTCCTTGAGTTAAACTGAGACTCCCCCAGTCTTCATTAAGGTGCTATCCCCTTGAAAAGGATAAGCATTTAGACCTTAAGTCATTGATGGCTAAAACAAATGTGAATTTATTAATTTTTTTCCCATTATATACTGTATCATTAGTACTTTCGTAAATAAAAGAACCAAGCAAGCTTTCCTGCCTCTTTTGATTTTTTTGATGCATTGATTTGATCTTGACTAGAGGGAATTGGTTTTGAGATCTGGTGGTTTGATCCTTTATTGCAGACCAAATCCTATTGGGTAGCAGTTGAAATTTTCAGTCTGTTTTTTTAAGTGTGAGAAGTCTGTGTGTGTCTATCTCTGAACCATTTGATCTGGAGTCACCATATCTTGAGAATAAATCCCTGTCATTTGGTTTCTGTTAACTTATACCTTGATAGCTTTGTTTGTTGTAGAATGAGGCAAATACTTTAGGAGTTTTTCCCCCTACTTGAGATGGGATATGTAGCCCTGAAGACTGTCTAGGTGGGTTTGTGAGTAAAGAAGGGTATGGAAAAACCAGAAGTGTATAAATCCATTGTTAAAGCAGATATACAGGAAAAAAAATACCCTGGAGGAGGAAATTGTAAACTAGAAGTGTGTTACTGAGGGAATACTAAGTAAGAAGAAGAAGAAAAGCTGGGCTTGTCCTTTTTCCTCTCTTCCCTCTTCCCACTCACCCTTCTCCACAAACCTTAATGTTTAGATCTTTCTCTCAGCTCCTTCTTCATTTTCTCCTCCTCCCTTTTCTGCCTGTGAGCCTGTGGTAGTCCAGTGTCTGCTTGAACACCCTGCATGAGAGGGTACCAGCCCCTTCATGAAGGGGCTTTTCTACTTTTTTATAATCAAGGTCTGTCTTCTTTGAAGACATTGGGTCCAACTTCACCCTTTGCTGCCCTAAACTGGTGCACTTCTCATTTGACTTGTTCTCCAGGTATTCCACGGTAGCCTTTGTGTTATCTTCTCTACGTTAAATAATTCAATAACTCAGTCATAAGTTTCTGGTAGAGAGAAGAAAAATGAAAGGGATTAGATATATGATTGTGATATGAATAGCGTGTTAGCAGACAGTTGTTCTGATAATGTATGTTGCCTATCCTTAATTTCCTGATTTTTTTGAATATTAAAGAGATTTTAATAAAAAAAATTTCTAAAAGGAGAGTAGCATTGAATTTTTAAAATTTACAGTTTCGGTGTGAAGTCTTGTGAATTTTAACCATAGACTCTTTTTTTTTTTTGAAATATTTTCAAAGTTACAAAAATAGTACCAGCCCTACACAGAGAGAACTCCAACATAGCCTACTGACTCATTATTTTAAAGATTAAGTCAAAACACCACCACCTCTATTCTTTCTTTCCTCCCATCACAACGAAATAAAAAGAAATCATTTTTTCCATGTTTATGTATCCATTTCCTACCCCTCCATATTTTTATCCTAGCACACTATTGTACTCTATTTATTTACGTGTTCTTCCTCCCCACCATAATGTTGAGTTTTGAAGGCAGAACCATATCTAATTAAGCTCCTTTATGGACTTAATAAATATTTGTTCAATAAATGAATATAAAACAAAGACCATCAAATGATCTAAGCAATCATCTGGGCATCTGATTTATTTAAAAAAGCCATAAATTTTTTAAAAAAATTTTTAAATTAATTTTTAAATTAAAAAAAGGATATTACAGGAAACAAACATTCCCAACATATGATCATTCTGTTCTGCATATAGAATCAGTAATTCAACTATGTGATGGTAATTCACAATATCATCACATAGTTGCATATTCATCATCATGATCATTTCTTAGAACATTTGCATCAATTCGGAAAAAGAAGTAAAAAGACAACAGAAAAATAAAACGAAAACAGAAAAAAAAGTTATGCATACCATACCCCTTACCCCTCCCTTTCATTGATCACTAGCATTTCAAACTAATTTTATGTTAACATTTGTTCCCCCATTATTTATTTTTATTCCATATGTTCTACTCGTCTGTTGACAAGTAGATAAAAGGAGCGTCAGACACAAGGTTTTCACAATCACACAGTCACATTGTGAAAGCTGTATCATTATACAATCATCATCAAGAAACCTGGCTGCTGGAACACAGCCGTACATTTTCAGGCAGTTCCCTCCAGCCTCTCCATTATATCTTGGATAACAAGGTGATATCTACTTAATGAGTAACCATAACCTCCAGGATAACCTCTCCACTATGTTTGGAATCTCTCAGCCATTGACACTTTGTCTCATTTCACTCTTTCCCCTTTTGGTCGAGAAGGTTTTCTCAATCCCTTGATGCTGAGTTTCAGCTCATTCTAGGATTTCTGTCCCACGTTGCCAGAGAAAGTCAGTCAAAGGAAGGCAAAGAAACTTTTTCTTGTAAGGACTAGGATCGAGGGGCTCTGTGACCATCTGGCATCTCATTGTTTTTGTACCTATGGTTAGAAATGTACATGAAGGAATTCTAGGGATCTTTTGGATTCTTCACTCAAGGTCCTGGTCAGCTAAGGCCACAGTATAGCTCTTGTGCTGTGTTACTCTCTGTACTAAAGCAGTCATCTGCATAGGTTCCTTTGTGTGCATGATAGCTGTTCAAATCTTTGATCCTTCGTGATCCATACTTCTGTCCCAATTTCTCAGTTTCAGCCATTACACAATCAGTTATACAAGGGATACACTTGGCATGCAAACAGTCCATCATTGATTGCACTAAATCCACTTCGGCTTTAATGGAAAAGTTGATAAATTGGTATTGATCAGGATGTGGTAAGATGGGTCTAGCTGTGTATTGTATTGGAAGAATAAGTAGGAAGTGTGTTGGGACACTTCTCTTTCCTTGAGTGCGCTGGGGTTTTTCTTTTCGTTCTTTTTAGGTTTTAATCTGTCCTTTTCTTAAAGCGTCTGATCTCTGAGACTAAGCATTTGCTTCATGGTCGCATACTTCCTTGTTTTCTTTTGCTTTTCCGTGTTCACGTCACCCTCTCGTTCTTGTTTCTGGACTCACCAGCAGTGCGACTCTTGTACCAACACATAGACTCTTTTTGTGTGTGTGTGAAGATTTGTTTTATTTCTACTAGGGGAAGTTGTATTTATCCTCTTCAAATGACCAAAAATGCTGAACAAACAGCATTATTTTTTTGTGTTTAATAAATTTTTATTGACAAAACATAACAGCATGCGAACATGAACATTCTTAGCATATGAACATTCCCTTCTTTGTATATGAGTGACTCAGTATCGTCACATAGTTGTGTATTCATCACCATGATAATTTCTTAGAACATTTGCATCACTCCAGAAAAAGAAATAAAAAGAATAAAGAAAAAAACTCATACATACCATACCTCTTACCCCCCTCTCATTGACTGCTAGTATTTTTATCTATCCAATATATTTTAACCTTTGTTCCCCCTATTTTTTTTCTTATACCCCTTACCACTCCTTTTCATTGATCATTAGTATTCCAGTCTACTCAGTTAATTTTAACATTTTTTCCCCGTTATTTATTTATTTTTAATCCATGTGTCTTACTCATCTGTCCATACTGTAGATAAAAGGAGCATCAGACACAAGGTTTTACAATCACACAGTCACATTGCGAAAGCTGTATCATTATACTATCATCTTCAAGAAACATGGCTACTGGAACACAGCTCTACCGTTTCAGGCACTTCCCTCCAACCTCTCTAACACATCTTAAACTGAAAAGGTGATATCTGTATAATGCATAATACGAATAACCTCCAGGATAACCTCTCGACTCTGTTTGGAATCTCTCAGCCACTGACACTCTATTTTGTCTAATTTCTCTCTTCTCCCTTTCGGTAGAAAAGGACAAACAGCATTCTTAATATACAAAATATTTGTATTACTGAATTAGTAACAGGTGATGCTCTCCTTGTCTGTAAAACTTTGGAACTACATAGCTACTTTGTTAAATCTAGTCCATGCCAACTTCCAAAAACCAGAAAATATTTTAGTTAGCGTCATTCTCTGATGCCTCATCAAAATTTTCTATGAGGTCTGAAACATCTTCCTCCTCTTCATCAGTGTCTTCTGGTTTTGGTGCTTTGCTATCCAACACTTGCCGGGGAAACTATGACACTAATTTCCTAAGACTTGTTAGGCTGTCAGTACCAAGCTGACTTAATATTCCAGGGAGCATTTCTGTGATGGGTTTGGCTTCTGCGTGACTGGTAATTGCAAAGGTGTTAGCAGAGAGGGGAGCCTGGACCTTGGGATGGTTGAAATGTGTAACTGTCCCATCACCTTGAATCCTGTTCATCTCTTCAGTACCAGCTATATTGTTCACAGCCAATGTTTTTAGGGAATTCTGAAGCTTTTTCGTCATCACCTTTAGGTGTTCTATGTACCACTTTCTTCTTTTTGCGAGCTGTATTCTTGCCCTCTATCCAGACCTGAGCCTGAAGTTTTGCTAACTTTTGTTCATTCATGCTGTTGGTAAATCTGAAGCAGGAAGGGTCCTCCAGCATTTAGACTCTTTTTTGTGTGTGTGTGTGTGTGGGCAGGCACCGGGAATTGAACCCGGGTCTCCGGTATGGCAGGTGAGAATTCTGCCACTAAGCCATCATTGCACTGCCCCAGCACATAGACTCTTAATTTTAATTAAGCAATTTTTTTTTACATGTAGACTCTGTAACCTCCATTACTAAAGAACAATGCCAACAACCCAGAGAATTCCCTCGCATTACCCCTTTGCAGTCATAATCCCCCCACCTCCGCCATTCCTAACTGCTGGTCTCACTTGTTTTTGAAAGAGAAAATTTCTCATGGGTGGGGTATGTCAGAACTGGAATGAGTGGTTAATCAGCCTAATTGTTGGCCCTCTTTTGGAAATGTAAGTGAGAAATGTTGTTATATAACTTCTGGACTGTTGTAGTTTGCTAACTGCCAGAATGCAAAATACCAGAAATGGAATGGCTTTAAAAAGGGAATTTAATAAGTTGCTAGTTTACACTTCTAAGGCGGAGAAAATGTCTCAATTAAAACAAGTCTATAGAAATGTCCGATCAAAGGCATCCAGAGATGCCTTGATTCAAGAAGGACGATGAAGTTCAGGGTTTCTCTCTAGCTGGAAGGGCACATGGAAAACGTGGTGGTGTCTGCTGGCTTTCTTGTGACTCTACAAAAGGGACTCTCTCCAAAATCCTTTAAAGGATTCCAGTAAGCAGCTCTACCTTCAGTGAGTGGAGACACACCTCCATGGAAATCATCTAATCAAAAGTTACCACCCCAATTGGGTGGGTCACAGCTCCATGGGAACAATCAAAATGCTCCCATCCAGCAATATTGAATGCAGATTAAAGGACATGGCTTTTCTGGGGTCCACCAGAGATACAAACTGGCACATGGACCCTATCAAGCTAGGCAACTCCCATGTCAGGTTACAATGGAACCATTTAAGGAAGAAATTTGGGGGCCAAGTCTATGATAAAATCATATGTGGAATCACCTGTCCTCTCATTGTTGCCTGAAAAACTCAAAATTCCCATTTACTTTATAGCTATTGCACGGTAAACAAGAGATGAATTTTGTTAAGGATTATGTCCTGAAGTTCCATCCTTTCTTCTTGGTCTCAAGCATTGCCATTTCTACTAGCCTATCCTATTTTATTCCAGTATTTAAGGTTATTATAGGTATTCAGCTTTCTTAAGGACTGAGGCAGGATACGGCACACTGTATATACAGCTGAAGTATATTACTAATGTAGTTTCCCATTATCCTTTCAGCTTGGTTCCAGCCTGAAGCAGGAAATAATCTGGAAATTTTGATCCTTCCTCACAAAATTTGCAGATGCTTCTCCTGAGTCTTGGCTCTAGGATTGATCTTTCTCTCCTCTCCTCCTCCCTCCCCTACCTCCATCAATGTGTATCTCATTTATTATAGCCTCTTGAATATTCAAACCAGGTAACCCGAGGCTTCATCATAAATAGGAGTAATTTACTGCTGAAATCAAGAATGGTCATCTGGACAGTCCCTTCCGTTGTTGTATTGCTAAAGCCACGTCTTTGCGGCACAGAATCTCCCCTAGTGCATTCCAGGAGGGACTGCAGCATCCCTGGTACTGCAGCTTGTCCTACCCTGGTCCTCAGGGCTCTTGGGAGACTGATTATCCATGCCTGCAAGAGGAGAATTACATGGATTAAAAGAAATCCTTGGGTAATCCAGAAGCTTATTTAAACTATGGTTAAACCACATTCCTGACCACATTTTTTCCTTGCATTTGTAATAACTAATTTATAATATTTACTAATTTCACCTTTACCTAGGTACTCTCATCAATTAGAACTAATGATGTTGTGAAGCAGAGAAAAGATGGAAGGGTTCTAAGGAGGCTGAGTTAGGTAATTGACCAACACTGCCCCAAATAATTTGGTATTGATAGGGTTGTTTAGCCACAATACTTAATAGACCTTGAAGACCTAAATTCCAAGAATTCCTTACCTGCTGAGCCACTGGAAGGAATTTGAGGTGACTGTCAACAAGAGGTCAAACTCCATTTTGAGACACTTGAGACTATGCTAGTTTAAATAATTGAACTTTTGCAATTTAATTGTTTCAGATTGTCAGAATTATCACTTTAATGCAATTTGAAATTTTCTTTAATGTGTAGTCATTTAACCTATTTTCAAACGAATTAAACCATTTGAAATATAGGAGATGCTCAAGTTATTTTTTAACCAGTTCGCTGGTACCTTCTGACAAGTTAGTGGCGTGCAGTTACTTAGTAAGTAATTTTTATTACATTGTTGAAATATGGTCATTAGAAATTGTTTATTCTTGAACTAATGATCCAGTGTAGGTTTTGTTTTTAGTTATTATTAAAATCAGTGTTTTTGGGGAGTCAGTGCTTAATGAGTACAGTTTCTCTTTGGGGTGATAGAGAAGTTTTGGTAATGGATGGTGGTGGTGTTGGTAGTACAACATTGTTATTGTTAATCTAATTAGTGCCTCTGAATTATATGTTTGAAAGTGATTAAAAGATAGTTATGTTGTATATGTCTTATACTATAATTTAAAAAATGGAGAAAAAAGAGAACATCAGTGTTTTCCTCTGGCTTTATAAACAATTGCAAATTGTCACCATTACGTTGTTATCTGAACAAAAATGTCATTTGTTAGCTAAAAAATACACTTTGCAGTTGTGCATTTTTAAAAGTTATTTTCCGTATTTATCAGCTATATAGATAACATTCCCTTTTAGGTTAATAACTGCGTCCATTGATAATTTTCTTGGGGGGGGATGGTGGTATTGGAAACCAGCTAGAGTTCTCTTAACATGTTTTTGTTTTGCACTTTGACCCTAAGGAAACTTTCACAGGTATAGAGGATTGCTTGGTTTGAACAAGTTGTTGATTAATTGAAATTAATTATTTTATCTTTGTGCTTGGTTTATAACTTAACACACTCTTCTTTTTTTTGAATTTTATTAACTGAATGACTTATGGAAATTAGATCTTCATTCTATTTACAAGGAATATCTACTGTCTTTGTAATTTGTACATGGTGGCCCAGTATTCATGATTGTCTACTTTTTAACTGCCATACCATCATCATCTTCAATATCCATGCAAACCATGTATTGCACATTCCTTTATAGTTCTTTGTAGGTTTTTCTAACTCTCTCTAGTTTTTTCCAACTAGTAAAAATTATTTCAACTTTAAATCCTGAAGAATTCACTATAAAAAATTATTTATTTTTCTTGTGTACACTTGAATGGTACATTCACAATGTTGTGCTACTATCACCACCAAACATTATCAAGATTTTTTTCATCATCCGAAACAGAAACAGTGTACATGTTAAGCAGTAATTTCCTGCTCATGCACCTCACCCCAACCCCTGGTAACCTCTAATCTACTTTCTGTCTCTGAATTTAATTTTCTAGATATTTTATACAAGAGGAATGATATAACATTTGACCTTCTGTGTTGGGCTTATTTCACTTAATATAATGTTTTCAAGGTTCATCTAATTTTGTAGCATGTATCAGAACTTTTTATTTTATTTTATTATTAGAGAAGTTGTAGGTTTACAGAAAAATCATGCATAAAATATAGAATTCCCGTATAACACCCTGTTATTAACACCTTGCATTAATGTGGTACATTTGTTACAACTGATGAAAGAACTTTTTTATAATTGTACTATTAACTATTGTCCATGGTTTACATCCAGGTTCACTCTTTGTGTAGTATAATCTTATGTTTTCTTTTTAAAATTTTTATTCTTTTAACACTTATACAACTTAAAATTTCCTTTTTTAACCGCGTTCAAATATATAATTCAGTGCTGTTAATTATATTCACAGTGTGTGCTACCATTACCAAATTTTTCCATCACCCCAAACAGATACTGTACAACTGAAACATTAACTCCCCATTCTCTATTCCCACGCTGACCCCTGGTAACCAAGGGCCAATTGCTTATTCTGATTACTTCATATCAGTGAAAAAATACTGTATTTGTCCTTTTGTGTTTGGCTTGTTTCACTCAACATGATGTCTTCAAGGTTCATTCGTGTTGTCACATGTATCAGAACTCATTCCTTTTTAAGGCAGAATAGTGTGTGTACCATTGTTTTTCCATTCATCCTTCAGTGGACGCGGGCTCTTTTCCCCTGTTGGCTGTTATGAACAATGGTGCTATGAAATTTGGTGTACAAGTATGAGTTACTCCTGCTTTCAGTTCTTTATTGTTATGTGGTAATTCTATGTTTAAATTTTTGAGGAAGCTCCAACTGTTGACTGCAGCAGCACCATTTTACCTTACATTCCCACAGGCAATGCAAGAAGACTCCAGTTTCTCCATATCTTCTTCAGGCGGTTATTTTTCAGCCAATGATCATTTTAGCCTGTGTATTCTGTGTTTTGTCACCAGCTTCCTTTTATGCTGTTTTACCATTTAAAGCTTTTGCCATCAATATCGTCTGTTAGAAAAACTCCCCTGAGTGGCTTACTCTGTAGAATTAGACAGAATAACTGTAGCTGACATTTATCAGCTGCTTACTTATATGTCACGAAATGCAGTATGCCAAATACTCTGTATAATTTTACTTTATTTTGGTAACAACCCTCTAAGGAAGGTACTAATGATATTCCCATTTAAGAGAAGTGGAAACTGTAGCTTAGAGGAGTTAACATGCCAAGTCTCAAAGCTTTTAAATGGGAGAGTCAGGTTTCAAACCAAGGTCTGTCTGACTCTGGAATTTATGCTTTTAACTGCTTGCCTCATATCATTCTTTATTCCTTAGATCCTTCAGAGAAAGGTTGAAAAAGGTAAAATGTATAGTAATTGCCACCTTTATTTTATGATACTTGTGAATTTGGAAACAAGAAACAATTTTCCAGTCATTTTGTTATTCACTTTCTTCTCACTACTGTTAAACTAATTTATACGGATATGGTCTAGTTTTATGGATAAGTTAAGCAATAAATTAGTTATTTGATGTTGTATACTTTTGTTTTGAAAGTATGATTAGCTTTTCCTTTTCCCTTGGCTTTAAAATGAGAAAAACTGGTTTTGTGGTTTGTCATGTATATGTAACTAACAAGAATTCTTAATGTATGACCTAGTGTAGTTAGATGTTCAAGTATGTCTGTTTAGGTAATCTTTACAGAGTTTTCAAGGATGAAAACTTGAAAACCTTTTTTTCGCCTTTGCTTAAGTAGTTTCTTAAGTGTTGTAGTCACACCTGCTGCTAAGCTTGATCCTGAAGTACTGGGAATAAAGGAAGGTAAACATAAATTTCCTTTTGAATAAATGAACCAATAGATAGGCTACAGGTAATAATCCTTTTCCTTAAAAGAAAAACTGAATAGACCACATCTATGGCCAATTGATTTTTTAAACACTCTTTATTGTGAAATATATATGTATGTAATAAATTTCAAACTAATTTAGCAAGTAGTTTTAGAGCAAATTTCAAAGTTTAGTATGGGTTACAGTTCCATAATTTCGGGTATTTCCTCCTGGCTGTTCTAATACACTAGAAACTAAAAAGAAATATCTATATAATGATTCAGTAGTCATAATCATTGGTTAAATCCTCATTTCTCTGTTACAACTCCTCCCTCTCATTTGATCATTCTCTTAATTTTCAGAGATATTTGGGCTATGGCCATTCTGACTTTTACATGCTGAAAAGAGGTGTCAATATTATATGGAGCAGGGGAATGCAGCTGGTTGATGTTCTGGGAAAGACTGGTTCCTCTAAGTTTCAGGGCTTATCTGGCATAGGAAGAAATCAGTTTCTGAAAAATAAACCCAAGTAAAACTTTTATAGAGTTTTATAGAGTTAGATCTGGCCAATTGATTTTTTTATTTCAACTTTTTTATTGTATAATATAACATATATGCAAAGCAAAGGAAGAAAAAAAACAATAGTTTTCAAAATGCTCTTCAACTAGTAGTTACAGAACAGATCCCAGAGTTTGTCATGGGCTACCATATGATCCTCTCAGATTTTTCCTTCTAGCTTCTCCAGAATATAGGAGGCT
>PVIY010036954.1:0-25053 GCA_004026745.1 Myrmecophaga tridactyla
AAAAAAAAACAAAGTTAACAGCCACAGTGGGGCATGTCACATCTCCATGGAGATGATCTAATCAAAAGATTCCAATCTACATTCTTGAATAAGGAATAAAAGAAATGGCTGCATCCATAAGATTGAATTAGGATTAAAACATGGCTTTTCTGGGGACATAATAGTTTCAAACTGGCACAATGTGCTTGTGTGGTATTTCACATAAATGTCACATGTCCTCTTTAACTATACAAGCATTTAGAGCTAATGGATTCCCTGGAAAATACTATACTCAGATTGACTAAGACCCATTAAAGGTATAATTTTAAAGAAAGCAGTGTTCCTCTTTTTTTGGTAAAAGAAGAATAACAGATAATAAAAGTAGAGGACATGATAGAAGTAGAAAGCACAATTTTATAACCCTGAATGAATAATGAGTCAGGCAGTATTGATAAGTGGAGACCTAAACTGTAGGTGAAAAAGTCAATATAGACTGGATATTTGCAAGTTGCAAAAGGAGCACGCCACACATGGAGTTCTTGGGTAAATGCAGCTTTATGACGGATCTGACTGTCATACCCTTTAGCAGTGTCAATCTTACCATTGCTAATAGTAGGACAACTAGACATTATGTAACGCCCAGTATGTGGTTCACAGCACCACCTCTGAAATACTCTTGTCAAAAGGCTTAACTTGAATCTAATTAAATGATATTTAACGTCTAACTTACAGACAATACAGAATTTAGAGAAACAAGTTAAATGACACCAGAAAGAAATACTCAAAGCCAGAAGCTGGAACATCCTATAGAACAAATGGCCCAATCTTATCAACAAGTCAGTATCATGAAAACAAAAAAATGAAGGAGAGGAGGAACTATTTAGATTAAAATTGACTAAGTTCATATAACAACTAAACCTAGTACATAGTTCTTTATTCAATTCTCTTTTGAGCAAAATAGCTGTTAAAAAAATTTTTTTGGACCAGTTGGGGAATTTTGAATATGTACTGCTATTGGCTGATACTAAGGAATTATTAATTTTGTTAGAAGTAATAATGGTATTGTGGTTATGTAGGAAAATATCCTTTTTGGATATGTATACTGAAGTATGGAGTGAAATGTCATATTTTGTAATATACTTTATTACTATATATTATGTCATTAAGCCTGTAAAATTTTTTTAATTGGGGACCAAAATGGATAAAACAAATATAGCAAAATGTTTACATTAAATCTAGGTGATGTCCGACGTTCACAGTGGCATTATTCACAATTGCCAAAAGATGGAAGGAAACCAAGTGTCCATCAAGAGATGCATGGATAAACAAAATGTGATATACATATATCGGAATAGTATTCAACTATGAAAAGGAATGAAGTTCTGATACATAGGGTAACATGAATGAAACTTGTAGATATCATGTTGAATGAAATAAGCCAGAAACAAAAGGACAAATATTGTGTTATCTTACTGATTTGAAAAAATTAGAATAAGCAAATTCATTGTCAGAAACTAGAATACAGGTTATACCCTACCAAGGTCAGGGTAGGGAAAAGTTAATTGAATTTCTATTTGGGGTGATGGAAAAGTTATTGGAAATATATGGTGGTGATGGTTACACAATATTGTGAATGTAATTAACAGCACTGAGTTATATATCTGAGTGGGAAATTTTAGTTGGTACATGTGTTGCTAGAATAAAAATTTAAAGAAAACAACACATAGGACTGTGTAATACAGTGATCCCTATCATAAAATATGGACTGTAGGTAATAGTACAATTGTAATACTACTTTCTCATCATTTGTAACACAATTATCACAGTACTGAAAAATGTTTAAAAATGGAAGTAGGTATATATGTGGGAACTCAGTATTTTCTGCATGATCTTTCTGTAAACCTACAACTTCTCTAATGAAAATAAGTTTAAAAATCTGGGTGAAATGACTATGGGATTTATCTTACAATTCCTTCTGCTTTTATGTATACTTGAAAATTTTCATTAGAAGTAAAAAAAAGAAGAAGAAAAAAAAGAAAGAAATCGAGCATTAAGTGGCCTTGATATGGGATAACAGGTGTGCAGGGGTTTAGCAAGCTATGCTATGTTAGGTAATAAAATGGCTAACATAACTCAGTGCTAGAGATCATCTAAGCAGTTAGATGTGAAATCATTTGATCTCACACAATTCAATGGGTCAGGTGCTGTCAGTATTCTCTCATCACTATATAAGGTCTGTGTTCTATAGCTCATTCCAGTTCTTGCTCACTGTGCCAGTTTGAAAGGATGTATCTACCCTACAAAAGCCATGTTTTAATCCTGATCCAATCTTGTGGGAGCAACCATTTCTCTTAATCCCTATTCAATAATGTAGGTTGGAATCTTTTGATTAGATTATCTCCATGGAAATGTGGCATGTCCAATTGTGGGTATTAACTTTTATTAGATGGAGATGTGACTCCACCCATTCCAGCTGGATCTTGATTAGTTTACAGAATTCTTTAAAAGAGGAAACATTTTAGAGAGTCCCTTTTAGAGAACCACCAGAGCCACGAGAACCACGAGAGTTCACACAGCTAGAGACCTTTGGAGATACAGAAGAAAAATGCCCCTGGGGAGCTTCATAAGGCCTGTAGAGAAAGTTAGCAGACATTGCCATGTTTGCCATGTGCCTTTCCAGTTGAGAGAGAAACCTGAAATTCACTGGCTTTCTTTAGTGGAGGTAACCTCTTGTTGGTACCTTAATTTGGACATTTTTATAGACTTGCTTTATTGGAACATTTTCATGGCCTTAGAATTGTAAACTTTGCAACTTATTAAATTCCCCTTTTTAAAAGTCATTCTGTTTCTGGTATATCGCATTCTGGCAGCTAGCAAACTAGAATCCTCACTTCCTGTGTTCTTTTCTCTGTTAAGATAAACTTCTGTATGACCTGGGTCCTGGGTTCCCACGCTTTAAGGACATTGAATGCCATTCCTTCTCTACTACGTACCCTCAGTCACATTGACAGGTCAGTTTCTTCAGAGGTAAATCCAAAGGCTACTAATCTTCCAAAGTATAAATTTTGGAAAAATTAAGCCTGGTAGGCCTCCATATCACACCTATCTGTGTGGCCACAAAATAAATAGAGGACTCAATGAAAGCCCAGAATAGAGAATAGAGAGGGAGGGTTTCCTCAGAGTTTCGGCGTGACCACAGCCCTACACCTCCATCATAGCCTGAAGCTCACTTTCAAACTATAGTCAAAATAACAACTCACATTTAGCTAGCATGTCACAGTTTAAGGAGTACTGACAAACACACAATTTCATGCAAGACTCACAATGTCAAAAGGGGGTGGAGTGGGTAATGTCTGCATCTATAAAATGGAGAGTAGTAAGATGGACCTTACAGGGCTGTTGGGAAGATAAAATAATATGTGGAAAGCATTTAGCACAATCCAGGTGCATAATAAACATTTACTACAGGCTGATTATTGTCTTTGGTTACTTTCTGCATTTTACAGATGAGGACACTTGAGTCCTTGAACAGTAGGATGTTTCCTGGGCTCTGCAACCAATGAAAGGCAGAGCTGGAGTCCAGGTCTCACTCAAAAGCTCACCCTCTTTCCACTTCACTTTATGCCTCTGACCACTGTGCTTTACACTCAAGAAATCTCTCTAATGGCTTGGCCTATCCATCTTCACCTTTTGAGAATATCTGCATAATCTGCCACTTATTCTAATTATTCACTTCCCCAAAGTGTCAAAGCTACCTTCAATCTTATTTCATTTTTATTCCCTCTAACTTTTTTTTGGGGGGGGGGGGGTGGAGTACAGGTGGGAATTGAACCTGGGTCTCCCACATGAAAGGTGGGCATTCTAACCACTAAACTATCTATGCGCCCTATTCCTCCTAAATTTAAAACAACTCTCCAAAGTATATAAAACGCACCTCTTTTTTTAAATTCAATTTTATTGAGATATATTATGTATTCACATACCATATAATATCCAAAGTATACAATCTGTGGTTCACAGTATCATATAGCTGTGCATTCATCATCACAATTGATTTTTGAACAGTTTCATTACCCCCCCCCAAAAAAAGTAAAAGTAAATTTAAAAATAGAAAAGAATACCCAAATAAAATCCAAACTCTAGCATAAGTTGAGGAGTGATGGTAAAAACAAAATGGAGAAAGCCAATGAAGCTACTAGCCCTTTGGGTGGAAAGGTCTCTATCAACAGAGGGTCCGTATTATGCAACAAGCGGTTAAGAGCCAGACCTGAGACATCCCATCCCCATCCACCCTATGATTTATTTTTTGTCTTTTTTTTTTTTTCTTACTTATCTGTCCATATACTGGATAAAGAGAATGTCAGTCACAAGGTTTCACAATCACATGGTCACACCTTAAAAGCTCTATAGCTATTCGATCATCTTCAAGAATCGAGGCTATTGAAACTTGCCTCTTCTTGCTCTACTTAGTTCCCTCTATTTAACCCATGCTGGTAGGATTATGACAGCATATGAATGCTTTCTCTAGCCCATCATTCAGATCACTAATAAATAGCTAACACTGTATTATTTCTAACCTGCCCCACATTTTGGTAATAAAGTCACTAATACTTATTTGGAATGCCTACCATGAGCCAGATCCTGTTTTAAGCACTTTATATTAATTCATTTAACACTCAAAAAAATATGTATGTGTAGGGTGATGCTATGGTGGCTCAGTGGCAGATTTCTTGCCTGCCATGCCAGAGACCCAGGTTTAATTCCCAGTGCCTGCCCATGCAAAAAAAAAAAAAAAAAAAAAAAGTATGGGTAGTAATTATTATCCCATGTTTAAAAATAAGGAAAGTGAGGTCCAAAGAGGTTAAAATGATATCATAGCTGGTGCATGGTGGAGCCGGGATTCACACACAGGCAGTCTGGCTCTTAACCGCTTGTTGCATAATACTGACCCTCTGTTGATAGAGACCTTTCCACCCAAAGGGCAAGTAACTTCATTGGCTTTCTCCATTTTGTTTTTTCCGTCACTCCTCAACTTATGCTACAGTTTGGATTTTATTCCCCACCTGAAATTGGTTCTATTAATGTTGCCAATAACATTCATGTCACTAAATCATTCATGGGTAAATTTAGTTGTCATTTATTTGATATCTCATCTGCATTGAGGTTGACTACACTCTTGAAACATTCCTCTTTTGGCCTCTAAGATGTCGTATGCTCCTTGTTTTCTACCTGACTGCCTTTTCTTGGCCTCCTTTGATGGCTCATCTTCTCATTCCTGAGGCTTAAATGCTGGAGTTGCTGTTTAGTCTCACTCTAGGCTACTGCAGTCACCACCTATGATTTCAACAGCCACCTATACTCTGATGCCTTCCAAATGCATATATAACCAGCCAAACTCTCTTCTAAAATACAGATCCAAACATGTACTTATGTACTCTGCACTTCTACAGGCATGTCTCATGGGTACCGCAGACCCAGCATGTATAAACTCATCATCTTTCCCTCAGTCAAACTTGTTTCTCCTCCATTATCTTTATGCCAGTAATTGGCATCATTATCTGCCCAGTTTTGCTAGTCAGAAACCTGAAAGTTTTTTCCCCATATATCTAATCAGTTGGATACTGTCAATTCCAACTCCTAAATATTGCTGGAATTCACCTTTTCTTCTTCATTTTTACTGCCAACAACTTTAGAAGCTTCTAAACTGTTTTTTTTTTCCTTATTCTACTCTTACCCCCTCCAATCTCTTCTTCACAAAGACAGAATCATCTTTTAAATATGTAAATCATATTATAGAAATCCTTCTTTAAAATAAGGTTGCTCATTTTCTTTAGGATAAAGTTTAAACTCCTACAAGGCCCTGAATGATCTGACTTCTGGCTACTTCAGTAAGCCTCATCCTATGCCACCCCTCCATCCATCCTGTTCACTTCCAGTCAACCAGACCATTCAGTTCCTTGAATATGTTTCACTTCTTCCCACCTCATGGTCTTTGCACATGATGTAGCCTCTGCCTGGAATGCTCATTCAACCCCTTTGCCCAACCTTACTTCATTCACTTGTATGTTTGTAATTTGGGATAAACTCAATGGACAACATTGACCCCTTGACTAATTTTAATTCTATCAAATATACTTCACCAAGTCCTATGATAAACCACTGAGTGTTCAGGTGGTCACATCACAAGAAGATCATATCCCAGGGTTGGCTTAATGAGAAATGTAGTGTCTTCCTGCTTCTACTCTGAACAGCATTAAGGATTCATCCCCAACCCTTCTCTATGCAAAATGGACCTTAGGGCACCCACAGCTGGTTTGGGGGATGGGAAACACATACCCTTCTCTGCATTCTGAAAAGCAAAGTGATGTTGGACAGAGGTGCCACTTCCCATAGCTCAAGTGTAGTGCTCCTGCAGGAGGTAGATAGAAAGTCCAAGGAAGGTTGGATTGTTTGCCAACAAACGAAGAGGGAATCTGGAATGAGAAAATTCAGGCAGGGTATTAGTATGGATTGTCTTGATTATCTATGAATCTTGTTTTCCACATTATAAAAAAGGAAAAAAAAAGTGAGACTATCATGTGAGAGCCTCCTCCCCACTTCTCCAGTATCAGTATGAGGTGATCCTCCCCTGAGAATTTCTTCCATTGGTCATCCCATATATCTCCTGTGTTTACAACACTTCTGCAGACTTTTCAAAACTTTCTACCACTCCTCTTCATCTGGCTAACTTTACTCATCTCTAGCATTCACTTTAGGCATCACCTTCATCAAGCAACCAGTTTGACTTTAACTTATGTGTGAGACTAAAGCAAAAAATGTTTATTTGGTACAAAATTTATATTTTAACTAGTGCATTTCCTATTATAACTTATGTGGACAGCTTAATTGAGCACCATAAATACATGGAATCTTGAGTAGGGCATGAGATTTTGTAGGTTTGTCCAGATGATGTCTCGATAAATCCCAGAAGGATTTGAACAGTGAATGAAAAAGTATTTGCAAAGTCCCCTTGGGGGAATGGTGAGAAACAGGGAAAATTCAACTTCCCAAGTGAAGAATTCTTGATAATCTCACAAGCAGTGGGAACAACAAAAGCAATAGGCTGAGCCCCCAATCTTGGGGTTTTTCATATGAAACTTAACCCCACAAAGGAAGGCTAAGCCTACTTAAAATTAGGCCCAACAGAAGAGAACCTCTTCTGTTGCTCAGATGTGGCCTCTCTCTCAGCCAACACAACAACCAAACTCACTACCTTCCCCCTCTCTACATGGGACATGACTCCCAGGGGTGTGGCCCTTCCTGGCAACGTGGGACAGAAATCCTAGAATGAGCTGGGATTCAGCATCAAGGGATAGAGAAAACCTTCTCCATGGAAAGGGGGAAGAGAGAAACGAGACAAAATAAAGTGTCAATGGCTGAGAGATTCCAAGCAGAGTCCAGAGGTTATCCTGGAGGTTATTCTTACGCATTAAATAGTTATCACCTCTTTAGTAAAGGCATAACAGAGAGGCTGGAGGGAACTGCCTGAAAATGTAGAGCTGTGTTCCAGTAGCCATGTTTCTTGAAGATGATTGTGTAATGACACAGCTTTTGCAACATGACTGTGTGATTGTGAAAACCTTGTGTCTGATGCTTCTTTTATCTACCTTATGGACACATGAGTAAAACATATGGATTAAAAAGAAAGAATAGGGGACAAATGTCAAAATAAATTTAGTAGATTAAACTGCTAGTGATCAATGAATGGGAGGGGTGAGGGGTATGGTATATATGAATTTTTTTTCTGTTTTCTTTTTATTTCTTTTCCTGAAATGATGCAAATGTTCTAAGAAATGATCATAATGATGAATATACAACTATGTGATGAAAAAAAATGTTCATATTGTATGTTGATTGGTTTTATTAAGACAAAAAAAAAAAAACAGTTTGATATGTTCCTTGAGCTCCAGTGTGTCTTATCCGTATCTCTAACACTGCAATACATTATTATAGTTTTCTCTTTTGTGTCTTGCTACTATTACACTGTGAGTTCCTTGAGAGCAAAGATTGTGTCTTATTTACTAGTTAAGCCCCAGGTTTTATTGCAATGCCTGATGCACAGTAAGAATTCAATAAATGTTATTTGAGTAAACTTTTCACCATATTTATTTTCATAACAACAGATATGAATCTTTCTCTAACTCTCCTTCAGGAAGCAAGGTGCGATGTACTGATTTAATGCTGACAGAGGATTCTACTTCTACCTTTTATTCACTCCCTCACCTCTACCCCACTCTCCTGCCTCTGTTTTTGAGGGTAATTGAATTGGAGATTGCAAAAGACTTGTTACCATTTTCCTTACAAATCGAAATGAAAGACTTACTTTCTTTATGTTGACTAGCTTATTCTGAATAAATAACCGAAAGAAAAAAGTTGACAGTCTATTTTTTTTTTCGTGCAAAAAAGGTTCCCATTTATTGGGGATGGCATGAAACCAGAATCTGAGAATGGGCCAAAGTGAGAAGCCAACACGACCAGACCAACCAAACTCCCCTTAGAAGCCCACGCAGTTTTAAAGCTGGGAGGAACTTCAGCAATAATCGAGTCCAACAATGACTCACTTGCAGTTTGCTTTGAAACATTAGTACTTTGCCTTTAGAGCTGTATCTTATGTGGAATATTATTTGGACTTTCAATGTGCACAAATGTGAGTGAGAGTTTCATTTCAGCTTGTCCCTAGATCTTGAGCACTTACCTCTCAGAAACTCAGTTTGCTTACCTAAAATATCCTTGATGATTATAATGAATATATTTAAAGTGTTGAGTATATAGTAGAGCCTCATTATATGTTGATGGTCTGAATTTGGTAATATAATTATTTAAAAATAACAACCAAAAATGAATCCCTGGCTCAAATTTAAGAGACAATAAAAGACTTATGAGCTGAACACAGCATGAACCAACAGGAGGGATACGGTTATTGCTGGGTCAGGTATTGTTAGTAAATAATTCCTCTTTTGTCTTCCATCTACCTTGTTTCTTACAAGAATTCATAAATCCAAAAATTGTGGTAGAATAAGACTACCTTGTCAGTCATTTACCCTATAAAAAAGTCACTGGAGATAGAAATATGACATCGTTATGGAGTGAGGGGGGTGATAACTATTGTGGACCAATGAACTATAGGAAATAAACTCTAGGGGTGAAATAAATGAAGTCTCCCATCAGGCTGATGTAATTAACTGTGAGTCAACAAGTACAAAAAAGGGTGTGTTTTTATATGTCGTGTGGAAGGGGGGAGAGGGAACCAAGCTGTCACCAAAACAGCAAAGGCACCGGGACTCAATTGCCTTGTTTCTTAGAAAGGAATCAGAAAATGACTCTGATTAAGTAAGTATCACATATGGCTACTTAAAGGAAGGTGAAGTTAACTACAGACTACCAGGGAAAGTGTCTAAAAGTCACTAGGAAAATGAATAGAAAGAGAAATAAAACAATTCTCAGGGGAAAAACTGAAAAAGTAAAAACTTCCTTGGATTGAGACATGGAGAATTAGCTACATTAGTCAAAATGAAAGACTTACTTTCTTTATGTTGACTAGCTTATTCTGAATAAATAACCGAAAGAAAAAAGTTGACAGTCTATTTTTTTTTTCGTGCAAAAAAGGTTCCCACTTATTGGGGATGGCATGAAACCAGAATCTGAGAATGGGCCAAAGTGAGAAGCCTTCCAATTGTTTCATCAGCACTTATTGGTAATGAATGACTGACTGCTTCTCCGCCTCGTGATTTCCCATCCGTGCCATCTTGTCAGGTAACTGGTACATCTACGAGACTCCCTGACCCTTTAGGATTTGACTTAGCATCATCCATACCCCAGACCATCATTTTTAAAAAGTGGTAATTACGTGCCCATGAAGAAATGTAAGGAAAACTGGTCACCAAGGACTCGAAGACCCCAAAATACACACAGCCAAGGCCCTCCCTGGATGAGCCGACCAGATAACAGAGACTCTCTCTGACATCTGTCTCCTAACCCAACCTGTATTTATTTCCTGCACGAAAATGTCAGTTCATTGCCTTAGGTCTCACCTCTCTTTGTACTTTACACTAGAAAGAACTGCTTACCTTCTTTGGCAATTTTACTTTGAGATACTCTGAGGCAGAAACCTCTTTAACACACAAGCGTGTTCCTCATGTCTTCAGAGTTGGCTGAGGGATCCCGGCTGATGAGATTTCTTCCAGTCAGATGGATGGATAAATAAGGTCCGGTCCTAGTCTGGCTTTTCTTCTTTCTGTAAGGCGACGACAACCTTCACCGCCCTGGCCAAGTGTTTATGGTGATGGGAGAAACATTCCAGGCCTCCCACCTCCAGGCACTGGGCATCCCCTGACTTTGGTCAGATCAGGTTCACGAGGAAGGTGTGAAGGGCAGATGTAGAATCAGAGATGTCTCCCTCACACCCAAACCCTCCTGAAAGGGTTTCTCTTCTGCTCATTCCTGTCCCACCCCCAGATCTAAATCTTCTTACTCTCCTGGATTAGGAATCTGGGTTTCTCAAGCCATTTCTGAGAAGCCTGAGCTCCTTGGCCCAGAAACAGAAGCCTGCTGATGAAACAGTGGGCCTGGGGCTTGCAGAGGGGCTGCAGGGCTGAGGGTGCTGGGTCCAGAGCACAGGAGAGGCACAGGGGCACTTCCCTTGTTGGCTTTTCTCTGTTGGCAAAACCTAATTCAAATATCTTGGCCTTTCATGCTCACTCCCACTGTGTGTATTTTTTTCTTTTTGGATAGAGCCTAAATTAAAAGTTAATCACTACTCCCAGACAACTTACTTTTTCAGTTGATCTGAGAAGCTTATATGTTGAGCTGGTGGGTACTAAATACCCTATGGGAAATTGCTAAGAAATTTATACTGTGTTTATTTATGCTTATTAAGTAGGTCAAGCTTGTTAATTGTGTTATTCAAATCCTCTTTATCTTTTTTCATCCTTACTGATCTGTCCATCTTTGAAAAAAGTGTTTTGAAGATTTCTATCCTAAGTACATATTCAGCAATTTCTCCCAGTATTTCTGAGTCTATGCATTATATGATTTGAAGCTATGAAAGTAGATATTAGATTGAACCATATGACATTGTCATCAGCAATTATATAATTTTAATATGTGAAGGTTAACAGCTGTTTTATTTTCTTGGTAGAGGGTGACTTAAAATATCACTCTGCCCTTTTAAATCCTTTTTGTCTGAACTCTCTCTTGACTGATATTAAATAGTTTCACATCAGCTTATTTTTTTGTTAGTGGTTGACTGCTAACATTTTCCCCCCAATTGACTAAAAGTTAAATGACTGATAAAATCATTTTTTATCAGACAAAGGGCCCTCTCCATACACCATTGGTGGGAATGTAAATTGTTCTACCTTCTTTGGAAAACAATTAAAAACTGAAATGTGTAAACCCTTAGATCCAGAAATTTTACTTTTAAGTATCTTATAAAACTATATATAGGGCGAGCCTCGGTGGCTCAGCAGGCAGAGTTCTCGCATGCCATGCCGGAGACCCAGGTTTGATGGTACCTGCCCATGCAAAAAAAAACAAACAACTATATCTACACGCACACGCAAATATATAAGAAGATTTTCCTTACCACTTTGTTTGCGATAATGAAAAATTAGAAATTTCTGGACTAAAAGTCCATAAATTGTAAAATGGTTAAGTAACTTAGAGTATGTAAATACAGGAGAATACTATGCAGCCATTAAAAAAAATGAGGTGAATCAATATCTGCTCCCATGGAAAGATGCCTACATACATTGTTAAGTGAAAATGGCAAGCTACTAAAATTTCTTTTGTAAAAATATTTTATATACATAAAGTCTTGATGAATACAGAGAGCAGTTATATCTAGGGAGTGCTGTTGGGGAGGGATATGAGTGAGAAAGAGAGGCAGATGATTATACTTTTGTTCCACTTATTTTTTTTATAAGAAGTATATGTTACTTATATACTTAACTAAGAGGATATTTTAAAAACCATCTCCTCCACCTCCAATGCATCTACCAAGCAACTTTCATGTCTTACCTATTCTACTTTAACATGACTTTAAATAGTTTTCTCTTTTCCACTGCTGGCCCCTTCCAATGCTTTCTCTACATTATACCCAGAGTGAACTTCACATGAATATAAAAAGAATAGTTTTTATTTTTGGATACTCTGGAGGGATAAATATCTGAAAAAAACACTTCCCTACAAAACTCTCAGAAATGCTAAAGAAACAGCTTTCTTACATACATAATGCTTACCTGAGCTTGCAGGTAAGTAAGGAAAACCAGAGAGGCCAAAAGTAAAGGGAGAATAGTAAAAAGTAAGCAGGTACTGAAAAATGGTGGCTCTAAAGGCATTTGCTGATCCCAGTCACTTTGAACCTTGGGTTTTTAACAATTGCCTTGCAGAATAGGGGATGCCGGTACAAGTACTTGGATGCATGTAAAATATGGAGTTAAAACAGACAAAGCTGGGACTTCAAAGGACAGACTAGGAAAAAAATTTGCTTGTTCGCAAAAGGGGGTCTTTTCAGAGAATTTGTAACCACAGTCCTGCCCTCATACAGGCTTGAGGTAGTAAATCAATTTACTATCTGGTGATCTAAGCAACCACAAGCTAAGAAATTAACAAACTCAATTCCTTTTTTGAGGACACACCATCAACCCAGGATTGTAGAATTTCCAGAGATAAAGCCCCAAGGAATGAATTCACAATCCAGAATTACAAAACACCCATGGAAGCCCCCAGGAGGGCGAACCAGCAAACGCTTACAGCAACACCACATACCCCAGGACATTAGAAGCAAATTATAAAGTAATTATGATTAAAAGGCTTAAAGAAACAAAAAAGGAAATCAAAGCATGGAAGGAGATGCTCTCCATAAAAGATCCTTCTCCAGATTTGGAGAAGTACCAAATAAAATATCTATAATAAAAATATTATCCTGGATATTAAAAACTAATTCACAGAAGAAAGAATTCCGAATTTAAAGAAATTATCCAGATTTCAGCATGCAGCATTGGGAGAGAAATCCACCCTGCTCTCACTCCTCCCCTGACCTCTTGCACCCCCACCCCACCCCATTCCTCTGCCCTAAATTCCAGATGGGTTAAGAGACACAGAGGATAGAATGAGAAGGTATGAAATACACATACTTGGAGAAAAGACAAAAGAAAATATAGAAGAGCAATTCTTAGATGATAACGAAACATTTTCCAGAATTGAATAAAAGACAAATATGAGATTTGGCCAGCATAACAAATCCCAAGCAGGCGAAGTAAAAAAGAAATCTATGTCTAGCCAATGATGTAGTCAAACAACATGACACAGTGAACAAATATCTTAAAAGCTAATGGAGTTTAGGTTACTTAAATCACTTTCCTGTTTAAAAGTTTTTGGCTTTGAGGGCGGTGTGATGGTGGCTCAGTGGCAGAATTCTCACCTGCTATACTGGACACCCAGGTTTGATTCCTGGTGCCTGTCCATGTTAAAAAAAAAAAAAAAGTTTTTGGCTTTGCTTCGCCTGGTTAAAATTAGGGCATTTCCTGAGAGATTTTAAACAAGTCAAGAGTTTATCCTGGAGGTTATTCTTACGCATATCCCCTTTTTTCAGTTTATGGTGTATTAGAGTGGCTAGAGGGAAGTACCTGAAACTGTAGAGCTGTGTTCCAGTAGCCATGTTTCTTGAAGATGATTGTATAATGATACAGCTTTTGCAATGTGACTGTGTGATTGAATTGTGTCTGATGCTCCTTTTATCTATGGGATGGGCAGATGAGTAAAAAATATGGATAAGAAACAATAGGGTCATGAACAAAGGTTAAAATAAATTGAGTAGATTGAAATACTAGTGGTCAATGAAAGGGAGTGGTAAGGGGTATGGCATGTATGAGTTTTCTCTTTTTTTCTTTCTTTTGCTGGAAGATGTAAATGTTAAAAAAAAATAAATGATCATGGTGACGAATACACAACTATGTGATGATAATGTGAGCCATTGATTTAACCATAACAAAAATGTTTGCATGTCAAGAATGTCGGTTTGTTCGTTGTTTAAAATAAAAATATTTTTTAAAAAGAAGAAAAAATTAGGGCATTTCCCAAATATCCATACAAAGATCATGGTACATTTTCAAGAAAACAAGAACGGAATGTGATAAATGGGTAGAAATTTCTGATCTCAATTGTAATGTGTCTGGACATCTGTAAACTAATTTTTTTACATGGGCAGGCACCAGGAAACGAACCTGGGTCCTTGGGCACAGCAGGCAAGCATTCTTACCTGCTGAGCCACCGTGGTCTACCCTGTAAACTACTTTTGATATTTGATTTTAGAATTCTAGGACACTGGATGATAGGAATTTAATAATGTTTATCCAAGATGGTTCAAGGGGGAACATGAATATTCTGGGCCACTAAACAGGGATGCAGTCTGGTGGGGTGTCTCTGGATAACACTTCCCTCTATACACTCCATGTTCGTTAGCTCTGCTGGCACACTAAACAACAACAGCCAAGCAGAACTCCTTTGTTCGTGCTTTTAACCTTTTCTGACTTCATCCTCAAAGAAATTTCTTTCATGCACTTGTGAAAAAAAAAAGTCTACCAAGTAGCTGTGCACTCACTTGAATCCTAACACTTGAGTAACATCTAAGACAGGGGGATTCTCAGGACAGCTGTTCAGAACACAAGGCTTCAGTAGTAAGGAGGAACACATCACTAAATATCTTGGAAAATGTTTTTATTCTCTTTGCCAACATCTCTTTCAACATTTTATTAACCAATGATAAGTAAGAATCAGAAATAATTTGGTTTCACATTGCTTTCAGAAAGCAGAAAAAAGGAGTTATTTAGAAAAAACAAGGTCCATCAGGTTTCTAAAACATTAGAAATATTTTTAAAAAATGAGAATCTCTTCACATGGAAATCCATGTGATCAGATTAACATTCAAACAAGTTTCTATTTAAGCTAGAGTTCTTTGTTTCTTTTAGAAGACCCCCTTTTCTCAGGCTCTTCCAGAAGCGCTTTGCAGAGACTAAGAGATATCGCCAGCTCCTTCCTTCAGTGGATAAGTTGAGATATAACATGGTTCTATGTTATCAGAAGCTGGGGATAAAGATCTCTGTGACTAATTGTTTTCCAGTTGTTCAAGACAGGATAGAAGAATAGGGAGGGTCAAGCGAACCATGAAGACATGAGAAAACAAGATGTCTATTACCACTTTATGAAAACAAACTACAAACTGATCCCCTCTGCCCCCCACTTTACAAGGTTGAAAAGTTTAAAGAGGAAGGAGCCAGTATGGTTCATAAAATACCACATTACTTGGTTTTACTTCATAAAGTGCAGTTCTTTGAGAATTTCATTTTTTAAAAATCTATCTGTAAGAGAAAAAAATGCATTAATTCAAACACTGATTTTTAACATTCCCATGATAAGTTAATGAGCAAAACATCGGGTCAGATTTACAAACTCTGGAAGATACTTGCAATAGAATGCATGACCTATCAGCAAGTGGCTGTCTCAAGGAGAGCAGAATGTCCTCTTGCTTTAATTCTTATGTCCTTTCCTTACCTATGGGCTCAATGATGTCTGATATAAATTCTGTAAGTGTTCTTTGCTTAAAAAATCAATCTTCTTGTAGGAGATCCGGGTTTGATTCCCAGCCCATACACTTCCCAAAAAACAAGCAAAGAAAGAAAGAAAGAAAGAAAACAAACGAAAATCCAACAAATGGTGCTGCAATAATGGGATACTCACATGGAAAAAGAATGAAATGTGACCCCAGTTATACAGCATACAAAAAAAAAATCAATCTTCTCATGCTGCAAAAGTTTGAACTTCACTATTATTCTGGAGACATAAGTCATACCAGATATTTACCCCTTGGTTGAAGTGAAAAGATAACATCCTGCCCTGAAAGCAGGTTTAAATAAGGTGACAAGAGCACTAGAAGTTCAGTCTTCATACAAACAATTCAGAATATCCAATTATGACAGTCTGACACAAATTACAACCATATGCCAGATGCCTATCAGAGAATTTTATGTATGTATCAATTTGAAGGATGTTACCATCTTCTACAAGAAATACCAGCACCCCACCCCCCACCCCCCATAAAATAGACCCCAGAAAACTTCAGCAAACGTTCACACAGCTAATTTCAGTCATGCTTACTTACTTTCAACCAAAGTTTCTGATCTTAGTCATGTACTTGTCAGGGATGGCAGCACTCATTACTGTAGTATAAATTGTAAGGCTGAAAATAACAAGAGGAATGTTTATATATACATCATTTGTCTCTAATATTCCAACTGAGGGGGAAAAATACACCTGGGACTTAGGACAAGTCCCTAAGACTTGGGACTTCGGACAAGAGTACAAATGGAGGCCCATATATGTAAGAATATTTAAAATTTACAAATCAAGTGAATACTCAAAGTGCTCGACCTCCTACTCTCACACAGTGTGGAAGGTCAAGTTCAAATGGAAAACTCTCAGACTCCTCAGAATTCTATGCTGTGGCTCTGAAACAGTCTGTCTTGGCCCTCACCATGGTCTGTCCTCTTCTGTTTCCACCTTTGGCTCTATCCTACCCGACAAGGGACCTTACCTGCATATCTACAGACATCTCAGCCTGCCTGTCTTACTTTCACCCACATCCACAAGCAAACAGCCCCATAACAGGCACAGGATGCCCACAATGGCTGACCCCACTATCAGAACACCACCCAGAGAAGAGAACCCTGGAAATGGACTTGCTGCTGCTCTGGCTAAGAAGTCCAGGGTCCTGGGTACTGGAGCCAGATTCTGGGTGGACACATGCCTTTGGCCCAGTGGACTTATCTCATGGACAGGGTCACAGCTAGAGGAGGGCCAGAAAAGACCCTATAAAGCTCAGGGATCAAGTCAGGGCCATTCCAGTCAAGCTCTAAGGGTGGTGCTGAAAATCAAATTTCATTTCTTTAACAAGAAACCTAAACCACTTGAGCTCTTGGGTTCACGGGCAGGCACATACACTAGACGCCATTTCTTTACTCCCCTCCTCTACTACCAGTTGTCTTGGAAAGCAGCTAGGATGCCTAATATCCATTCAAAGTATTTGGATCTGGGTTTTCAGGAGTAGGCAGGATTAGTGGTGCTGGGCTCCACAGATAATCATAGGCCGTGCTGGAGAAAGTACTGTGAGCATGTGCAGAGCTCATGCTCAAGGGTAATTAAGGCTCCTTAACAGGACCTCAGTTGCTTGCTTATTTTAGTCTATTCTTTATTTTAATATTTTAGTCACAACAGAGGATGGAGTTCTATTGCAGGCAAGTGTAATTCTGTAGCACAGTACAAGGAGCAGCAGAGACCTAATTGCATATGCTCACACTGACTTCTATTAACCTCACAATTTAAACAAACTTATTGGCGTTAAACTTTATAAGTAAAGGCCTGGGAATTAGGGATCTGTGTTAATCCTGGCTTAACGGTGAGTGTCATTTAAATGCATTTCCTCTTGGGTTTTTAATTATAAAATAGAGAAAAAATGCTACTTGGTAAACTGTTTACAATGTTACAACAGTTTTAGGCTTTTTTCTTTTTTAAGCAAGTAGGTATAAAATTTATTTAGTACACACATGAGAAGGATGTGTGGATGTTCTCCAAGAGGAAAGAGACAAGAGTCGTTCGATGCTGTGGGAAGAGTTTGTTTTTATAGTTTTTTTTCTGTTCTTTTTTGTAATTTTTTACTAGTTATTTTATTGCTTTCCCCCTCCTCCTTCTTTGCTTTTTACCTATTATGGTACAAAAGGCGCCAGGAGTTGTTTAAGTTTACTGTGGCCAGGGGTTGTTTATTGCCCTTCAGGTTGTTTACTGCTGTTTTGCTCAGAGACATCTTTCCCCTTGGCCTGACTGCTCTCTGGAATGTGCCCTTTGCTCATTAGCCAGCCATCGCCCTAATTCTAACCCTGCCTCATCTTCCCCCTCAGAGCCTTCTAACTCCCCTTAATCTTTTTTTTTTTTAAACTTTTTTTTACTGTATAATATAACATATATACAAAGAAAAGAAAGGAAAAAGCAATAGTTTTCAAAGCACTCTTCAACAAGTAGTTACAGGACAGATCCCAGAGTTTGTCATGGGCTACCATATCATCATCTCAGATTTTTCCTTCTAGCTGCTCCAGAATATAGGAGGCTAGAAGGAATAAATATTTTTCTATCATCACAATCAACTTTTTTGTGTGTGTGAAAAATGACATATATACAAAAAAACAACACATTTCAAAGCACAGCACTACAATTAGTTGAGAACAGATTTAGAGTTTGGTATGCATTACAATTCCACAATTTTTTTCCTTCTAGCTGCTCTAAGGTACTGGAGACTAAAAGAAATATCAGTATAATGTTTCAGCAATCATATTCGTTTGTTAAACCCTATCTTCTCTGTATAACTCCACCATTACCTTTGATCTTTCTCCCACTCTTTGGGGTATTTGGGCTATGCCCATTCTAACAAAAATAGGTTCTTAATCCCCATTTTAAAAATGAATATAAAAAAAATGAATATGGAAGGGGCAAAATTTTACCTACATTATGCTATGTAAGAATCTGTCCCCTGCCTGAGGGATCCTGTCAGTACATACTGGAGCTGGCTTCTATAGGCTGGCGAGAACCAACTGTTAACTATGTAGGACATTAGTAATAGTCAATAGTAAGTTTCAAGTTTTCCATGTGGAAGTATTTATTCACAGAAATCTGCAAGTGCTACAAATCAGGGTTTTTGTTTATTGGCACATTACTGGGTACACTGAACATAGCTGATTTGTTACAGTAGTAGAATACTGACTAATTTTTTTTTTTTTTTTGTATTTGGCTATTAGAGTATTGTATCTGGAATGCATTTTTAAGCATGAGTTTTTGCATCAGGCCATACTTGAAGAAAACTTTTAAAAGAGATATTTAGGAGATTCTATTTTGCTGTATTATGTTACTTTCCTATTATGGGCAAAGTCAAAAGATCAATGTCAGTTTTGAAAATGTCATGACACGTATGGTATCTGAAAGCAACCATTTACAGAAGCTATTCTAGAGACCATCAGGAAAACTATTATTTTGTGCTTTGGTAAAACAGAATGTTTCAAAGAAAAAAACTGGGTTTTGAAAGTACAAATCACTTTATAGGTTTTATCTGTCTTAGGCTGTTTCTTAAAGAATATTGTTTTAATATTTTTGTCTTTCACATAACAGAAGTGAGGATGAAGAAAAAGTAGAGACTTCTTGGTTTTGGGCATTCATTAAGGTAAAGGAAGAAAGGACCCTGAACTCACTGGCAGATGCTTCCTCTTTTATTTTAGTAGATTACATCCTTCTTCATTAAGCAGTGAACTAGTCTTAGATGTGAATAAGGCAATTAGCTGCGAGTCTCCCTTCTGAGGCAACAGTAGAGGGGACTATATGAGGAGGGAAGGCCACTGGCCCTATTCAGCTCTGCAAGGATGGTGGCAGTAGATGTCCAGAGTTTTATGTCTAAGTTTGGTTGTGATTGTCTCTCGAGTTGAACTAAGAATTTTCTGCTGCAGTTATAGCAATGGCCCAGAGCTTTCCCTCAGAAAAACACATGGGTGAAATCTCCAGCTGTAGACCAGTGAAACTATGGCTCACCAAATTCTCTATCAGAGGCTAAAGAGATAAAATTAATTTTTTGTGAAGTGTCGGTGAGTGAGCATCAGAGAGCAAGAGAAACAAACATGCCAGGAAGATAAAGGAAAGCCAAAAGTATATAAAGGTTAGTTTAAAAACATCGTGACATTTAAGGAGCTTCTAACCAGAAGGAAAAGTCCAGCTACCAGACTTAGTTAGGATGAAAACATCCCTGCCTGCCTAGTTCCCACTGGCTTCCTTCATAGGACCTCTCACCTGACTTAAAACGTTTATCTGTGAGTCCCAGGGGAGCAAGGACTTTGTTTCGCTCACTGCTGTGTCTACAGCACCAAAAAGCCTGGTCCTACAGGAGCCCTCAGCTCATCGCTGAGCACAGGGTTACGTGAATGAGTTCATTTTCTGGGTGAGTTATGAACAGATATGTTTAAGAGGTCACTTACTTGTTATAAACTGGAGTCACTGACAAAACCTGCATAGAAAAAAAAATCGTATTACAAAGTATCAGAAACTAGAAGAAATATGTGTGGAATATCTATAGAGAGAATATACTACTCAACACTTTGGTGTATCTCTGGGTGGTAGAGTTATAGGTTTTTAAAGCCTTTTCTATTTTTTCCCCTTTTAAACAATGAATACATATTACAACTGTCAGTTGTAAAAAATTACAAGAATTTAGTTTTTTTTACATTCTTATGACAGATGTTAGCTATATTATGGAAAATATTATGTGGCTCCTCCATTAGTTTAGGAAATGCTGAATTAAAGTTAGAATGCTTTCCTTATTCATTTTATTTTATTTTTACAAACACTCCCCTTCTTTGGAAAAATGTATAATCAAGTTCTTTGCCCATTTTAAAATTGAATTGCTTGTCTTATTGTTGTTACTACAGGAGTTCTTTTTTATATTCTGGACATTTAGCCATTATACAATACATGGTTTGAAACTATTTTCTCCCATCTGTAAACTAGCAACTTTTATTAAATTCCCCTTTTAAAAAGCCAAAAAAATAAAAATAAGTAAAACATGGACATCTACACCTCAAAGCTGCAAAAAAACAAAACAAAACAAAAAAACACAAGTGCTCATCTATATTAGACACAGAAGACATGGGAGATAAGATAGGGGCTGTCTTTTTACTTTCTTGATAATTTCCTTAAATATACAAAGGTTTTGAATTTTAATGAAATTAAATGTATCTGTTGTTTACTTTTGTGTTATGCTTTTGGTGTCATAGCTAAGAATCCACTGCCAAATCCCAGATGATGAAGACTTGCCCCTATGTTATTTTCTAAGAGTTTTATAATTTTAGATCTTATATTTAGGTCCTTGGTCCATTTTGAGTTGATTTTTGTATATGGTGTGAGGTTAGGCTCTAACTTCATTTTTCTCTATGTGGATAGTCAGTTTTCCCAAGACCATTTGTTGAAAAGACTATTCTTTCTCCATTGCATGTACTTAGTACCTGTGTGGGTTTGAAAGGATTACGTACCCTAGAAAAGTCATGTTTTAATCCTGATCCATCTTGTGGATGCAGCTATTTCTTTTGATCTCTATTCAGCACTCTAGGTTGGAAATTTGTATCTGATTATCTCCAAAAAGATGTGACACACCCAATCGTGGGTGTTGACCTTTGATTGGAGGGGGATGTAACTCCACCCACTCCAGGTGGGTCTTGATTACTTTACTGGAATCTTTTAAATGAAGAAACATTTTGGAGAACCGTGAGAGTTACTAGAACCACGAGAGCCCACAAAGCCAGAGACCTTTGGAGATGAAGAAGGAAAACATCTCTGGGGAACTTCATGAAACAAGAAGCCTGGAGAGAAAGTTAGCAGATGTCACCATGTTTGTCATGTGCCTTTCCAGTTGAAGGAGAAACCCTGAATGTCATTGGCCTTCTTGAACCAAGATCTCTTTCCCTAAATACCTTAGTTTGGACATTTCTATAGCCTTGCTTTAATTTGGACATTTTCACAGCTTTAGAACTGTAAACTTGCAACTTATTAAATTCCCCTTTTCAAAATCTGTTCTGTTTCTGGTATACCACATTCTGGAAGCTAGCAAAACTAGAACAGTATCCTTGTCAAAAATCAATTGGCCATAGACGCATGAATCTATTTCTGTACTTTCAATTCTGTTCCACTGATCTATTTGTGCCAGTACCACATTGTTTTCACTACTGCCACTTTGTAATACAGTTTGAAACCATAAAGTTTGAGTACCCCAACGCTGTTCTTTTTCAAATTGTTTTGATTACTCGGGGGGGCCCTTGCATTTCCAGGTGATTTTTAAAGTTACTTTTTTTTATTAATAAAACATGGAGACATTTTCACAGCTTTAGAACTGTAAACTTGCAACTTTTATTAAATTCCCCTTTTAAAAAGCCAAAAAAATAAAAAATAAATAAAACATGGACATCTACATCTCAAAGTTGCAAAAAACAAAACAAAATACCACAACACAAGTGCTCATCTACATTAGACACAAAAAACATGGGAGATAAAATGTCTTTCTAGGGGTTTGTCTAGACTGTTAATAAACGGAAACCACTTCTTGGCTTCAACTAACTTTCAAGAGTTATCTTATGATGATCACATCCAAAGCATAACAATCCACTTCTCTCTTGAAGAAATCTCATTTATTGCCACAGCTGCTACTAACCACCCTTTACAGTGACCCACCCCAAATAACCCCTGCCCCATTTAATATTGCCCACAGGCTTTCCTGGTGGATTGGATATGGGACTTCTACAAATATTCAAGGATAAACATGAGTTTTGCCTGAGAAATTGGAAGGTTGAAGCTGTAATCAAAACGAGATGGGCAAGACAGGAGGAGGTGTGGAGGCAGCCTATTGAGTTGGTCTGTTAAACTAGGGCTACCCAAAAGGTAGTTCATATACCCGTGCCAGACAACAAATGGTTCAACAAAAGTTCAGAGGCTAAGAGTAAATATCTTAAGCTGGAATTGACCCATTTTTTTCATAAATAACTTTATCATGTTGAGAAAGTTCCCTACTAATTCCACTTTTTATGATTTCAATATTTTAACATTTATTTAGACTTCTCTTGTGCCCTAACATATGGAGTATCCTAGAAAATAATCCATGTGCAACTGAAAGGAATGTGTAGTCTGCCATTGTTGGGTAAAAGGTTTTACATATTTCAATCAGATCTAATTTGTATATAGTATTATTCAGGTCATTTATTTCCTTATTGATCATGTTTAGATGTTCTATCCAGTGGTGAAATGGTATATTGAAATCTTAAACTACTATTGTAGAACTGTCCATTTCTCTCTTCAGTTCTGTCAATGTTTTCTTCATCTATTTTGGTCTCTGCTGTTAGGTGCATTTATGTTTGTACTTGTTAAACCTTGTTGAATTGACCCATTTATAAATATTTAATGTCCTTCTTTGCATCTTCTAACAGTTTTGATTTAAAGTCTATTTTATCTGATATAAATAGCTACCTCCACTTTCTTTTGATTATTAAAAAAATATATAGCTACCTTTACTTTCTTTTGAATATTATTTGCATGAAATATCTTTTCTGTCCTTTCACTCTCAACCTATTTGTATCCCTGCATCCAAGATGGGTCTTGGAAACAGCATATAGTTGGGTCATGTTTCTTTATCTATTTTGCCAATCTCTGCCTTTTGATTGGAGAGTTCAACCCATTTACATTTAAGAAAATTACCAATAAGATTTCGTTCTGCCATTTTGCTAATTGTTTTTTTTTTTTGTAAGTCTTATACTTTTTTGTCTCGCCTTTTCTCCATTACTGCCTTCTTCTTTGTTTATATCTTTTATAATGAGCTATTTTGAATCACTTATCCTTCCCTTTTGTGTAGATTGTTTAGATATTTTCTTTTTAGTTACCATGGAGATTTAGTATAGTAAATCTATTACAGTTTAGTTTGTGTTGATTCTAGCTTGACTTCAATAACCTACACATACACAGTACTTATATCCCTCCATTCCTCCCTTTTATGTTGTTCATGTTACAAATTACCTTTTTATGCATTGCATGCATGTCCAATAACAAAGATTTACAACTTTTTTTTTCATGGGCAGGCACTGGGAATCTACAACTTTTTATAATTTGAATTTTCAGCCATAAAAGAAGTAAAAGATAACATTACAAATGAAAGATAAAATATACTGACATATATATTTACCCATATTATTACTTAGCATCAAGATACTGTCTAGTGGCCCTTCCTTCAAACATGGAGGATTCCCTTTGGCATTTCCTGTAAGGCAGGCCTAGTGCTAAAGAACTCCCTCAGTTTTTGTTTGTCTGGAAATATTATAATTTCTCCTTCAGTTTTGAAGGGCAACTTTGACAAGTATACTATTCTAAGGTAACAATCTTTTTCTTTCAGCTTTAAATATGTCCTCCCACTGCCTTTCAGCCTCCATGGTTTCTATTGAGAAATTAGATGCTTTTAAGAGTCCTTATATGTGCCATGTCATTCTCTCTTGCCGTTTATAAGATTCTCTCTTTATCGTTGGCTTTGGACAGTTTGAGAATAGTGTTCCTCAGTGACCCGACTATGAGCATCCTGGTTTGTATATTCATATCTTTCATCAGATTTGGGAAGTTTTCTGCCATTATTTCTTCAAAAAAATGTTTATGTACTAGCTCTTTATCTCTTTCTCCTCCTAGGACTCTTATGATGTATATATTGGTATGCTTCATGGTGTCCCACAAGTTCCTCGGGCTCTGTTCTTTTTTTTTCTTCATTCTTTTTTTTCTGTTTCTTGACCTGGATATCTTCAAGTTTGCTGATCCATTCTTCTGCCTATTCCAATCTGCTTTTGAACCACTCCACTCTACTGAATTTTCACTTCAGTTATTGTACTTTTGAGTTTGAGAATTTCCATTTAGCTCTTCTTTTTACTATCTCATTACTGATATTCTCACTTGTTCGTAGTTGTTTTCCTGATTTCCTTTAATGCTTTGTCCATGTTTGCCTTTAGTTCATTGGTCCCATTTATGAGAATGCTAAGATCTTTGATTAATAATTCAAGAGAGTGTGCAACCTTTAGAATATTTTCTGTCAAATTCTTTTTTTCTGTAACTGGGCCATACTTTACTGTCTCCTTGCATGTTAATAACTTTTGTTGCACTCTGGACATTCTGAGTATTATGTTGTGTTCACTCTGGAAATATAGTTCTCCCTCTCTTCAGTTTGACGGATTAAGAACAAGAAGAAGAAGAAAAGGAAGGAAATAAATAAAGAAAGAAAGAGGTGGGAAGGAAAGAAAAGAAAAAAACTACTAACAGTCAGGCAAAATACTGCTCCCGCCCCCACCAAAGTACATTGCCTTCCCAAGTCTCAATTACATGCAGTGGGAAGCCAGAAGCTTCTGCTTTCCAGGCCAAAACATAGGCCAGCATCCCTGC
>PVIY010036955.1:0-25054 GCA_004026745.1 Myrmecophaga tridactyla
CTTCTCCTGGGGAATTTGTCAAAAACCTTCATTAGAGTACTCAGCTTGCAGCTTGCCATCTGGAATTTGGACTTGCCCATCTCCACAGTCACATGAATCAATTTCTGTAATAGATCTCATAATATTTAGATTTTATATATATATAATATATATATATTTTTAAATATATAAGATATATATATATATCTCCTGTTGGTTCTGTTTCCCTAGAGAACACTCATACAGTGACCAAAAGACTTTCAAATTCTAGGGTCCCTGTGCACTAAAATTTAGATGTCAATTACCACTTATCTAGACCAACAATAATCTGAATATTTAAATCCAGTATCTAAAAATATTTAACCTTAATTTTAACTTTATCATTCACCTGGAAAATACAAAAGTGACAGGAAATTAATCTAAATCAGCCTTAGGAGCTGATAAGTAAATTTCCTCTCAATTGACTCTTGCCAATGACTTTATTCTCTAGAACTGTTATTTGGGAATTTCATTCTATTTCAATTCTATTTAGTATAGTCCCACTGACATATTTTACTAAGATCATCTCCAACGTAGTTCAAGCTTCCCTATTCATAGTCAATCCCTGCTAGGAACACATGAGTTATTCAGCTAATAAATACAGAATGAACGACAGAACTAGAAAAACATCATGTCACAAACCATTGTGCAATTATTGATTTGGGCAAAGACAATCAATTTGGTGTTAAAACAATTAGGTGGCTAGCAAATAGGTATCTGGGCATTTGTATTATAACACCACAAAGATTACCATGTAGTAACAGTTATAACTATTACTTATAACTATGTAGTGATAAAGAATGAAATGTATACAATCAAATGTTGCTACTCTAATCCTGTGGCAACCTTGGCATCACTAATTGTGAATTAAGCAGGTACTGTATGTCTTCTAATATGCTGCAATATAAGGCACATAACATCTATAATATATTCAAAAAATACAAGAGAGCAGAAGAATGAGTTACCACCATGAAGAAGCAACAAGACAGATCCAGAAGCCTGGTCTTTTCAACAAAACAGTATCATTAAAACAGAAAAGAAACATGACCAGAATAGTACTATATTAGAAGAGATTTATGGGACATAACAAGTAGATGCAATATATAATATACACTGAATACAGATTTGGACAAACAAGCTGTAAAGTACACTTTAGGGTTAGTCAGCTCATCTAGGAAAAACAAATGAAGTTAACACTAAGTGTTCCATATGGTAAACTCTAAATGGTGGGAATTTAACTTTTTTTTTTTTTAAACTTACCCATATTATATAATTTTCAACAATGCACCTGGACTGCTTCTGTGGTTTAAAAAAAGTTACTATTTTTTAAGGAAGAAAATGGAAGGAAAGGGTACAAAAGAGAACAGAAAGAAGGAAAGAAAAAAAAAGGAAGGGAGGGAAGAAGGGGGAAGGAGGAAATAGAAAAAGAAGGAAAGAAGGGAAGGGTAGTAAAAAGAAAAAAAGAAGGAAAAGGCATGGCTTCAGAATCAAAAAGACTTGATGTACTATGTAAGAGATGTGTCACTATGGGCAAGTTCCTTAATCACTTTAAATCTCAGTTTCTAGAGCATATTACCTGTATTATAAAAATGTTTATGAGAATTAAATGAGATAATTAAGTAAAGTACCTAATATACATAAGCTAACACACTAAGCCTTAACTGAATTTTAGTTGTCTTCTTTCTTTTCCTTCTCCATAGCTAACAGAAGGTAGGAACACACACCCGGGTTCTCCTCTGCTAAGTACTAAGAACAGAATGGGAGAAAAATGATAGGGTATCTGTTACCACACCACCTTGGGCAACAAGAGCATTTTGCCTCTAGTTACCCTCATTGAATCAATCAAGAGCAGGAATGGTGAATAAAAATTAGTACCTACTCCAGACATTATAATTTTTAATTAGCTAAAAAATAAGTATTTGGTGTGCATTTTGTTAAATCATCCAGGCCATAGCCATCAATTTTTGGCCACAAACAAATCCTTTCACGAAGTCCTTAACTTCTGTTTTTTCTTGACTACTTGAAAGCATCGATCAGAATCTGAGGCTGACTCTTCCTAAAAGTACTAACAAAATTTTCATGCAAAAAAAAAAAAGGAAATCAAAATAAGAAAACAAAAAATTTTCATTCTGTGAAATAAAATCCCCAAACTTTCAAAAAGTCACCTGAAAGCTAACAGAGGTTTATAAATTAACCCCCAAAAATATTATGCCTTACTATAAGGCCCCAGATGTTAGAAATAGACAATAGAAACCTGTTAGCACAAAGAGAAGGATAAAGAAATGAGAGTGTATATACCTTAAAAGTCTTCCAGAAAGTCTGCTTAGTCAACAGTAAAAACTGTGTAACACCATAGAAAAATAAAAGAGGGAGATAGCAGAATTTACTTCAAATGCTCAATCTGAAACTTCCTTTAAAATGTGATAATTGAAAAAAGAGAAGAGAGGAAATAACTTCAATTCTGGGAGCAGAAGCAGAACACAGGGGAGTGGGAGGTCTGATCTCAAGGGTCTTAAGATAGGCTCCTACCTACCTCTCCACTTCTCCCCACTGTGTTCCAAGCACAAAGGCCTTAAAATGATCAAGCTCATCTTCCCTCATCTTCACAGGTTATTCCCACTGCCCAGATAAGGCTTGACCCTTCCTTTTCCTTTAGGCCTCAGTTTAAACATACCTCCTCAGAGAAACCTTTAATAAAAAGGAAGTAAAACGAAGGTAACATTTACTGAGTACCTAAGATACACTTCATAGATTTCATTTTCCTCACAATAAATCTCAGAGATAGCTATAATTCTTATAGATGAAGAAATAGGCTCAGATATTAAATAGCTGTTCCAAGATCACATAGGTAGTAAATAACAAAGCAAAGATTCAAGCCCAAATTTGTCTAATTCCAAACCCATAAACTTTCAGTTATATTATATTGCCTTTCTGTTTAAAGGAAAACTAACTATATTACTAGAAGGAAATGCTTAATTAAATACAGAGCTACAAAAAGGATCATGGTTTACACAAAGATCCATAAATTGCCAGTCTGGATAATTAATCCTATATTCAGAATTTTCATTTGCCATCAGTATTTCTTTTATATTAGCAATTAGTTAACTAGGATCATGCTAGATTAAAGGAAGAATGGCCATTTCTTCTATAAACTCTATAGAGTGTACAGAACAAATTCCACAGAACTTAGAGCTCATAAAGTATATTTTAAATGCTGCTATTCTCTTCAATACTTGATACATTTGGCAGAATAAGTAAATCAAGTAGTTGAATTACAGAATTTCTGAATTTACCTTAAACAGTTTGATTTTTCTTTGTTTTAATGAAGAGACAAGATTTTTAACATTTCCAATTAAGGTTAATAAATTAGGACAATAGTTAGGCAAAGTTAATCTGAAAAGCAATTTATAATTTCCATATGTTCAGGAAATAAATCATATTTTACCTGCGTTCTCATTGCTGACATGCAAGCCTAACTTTCCCAAGTAGGACTATAAAATTCCAGAAGCCCTTTAAGAGTGTGTTGGCCTTAATGAAATTCTTCTAAGGAAAACAATAAGGCAGACATGAAAGTACATGATTTCCAAGACTAGTTTATAAAAGGCAGCTTCTTCCTTGCTCTCTCTCCTAAATTTAGATCATTAACTCCGGCGGAAACTAGCAGTCATATCATGAGACTATTCAAACAGTCCTATGAAAACGTTTACCTGATTAGGAACTAAGGTCCCCTGCCAGCAGTCAGTGAGGAAATGAGGTCTAATGGGAATAGCCATGAGAGAGTCATCCTCCCACCCCAGGCAAGCCTTCAGATGACTGCGACGAGGCTGACATCTTGGCTGCAAAGTTATAAGAGATCCTGAACCAGAACAACTCTGAATTTCTTACCCACAAAACTACGAGACAGTAAATGTTCATTGTCATTTTAAGCCACCAAGTTTTGGTGTAGACTGTTACACAGCAATAGTTAAAGAATTAAGGAATCTCTCAATTATTAAATTTCTCACATTGTTTCTCACAAACATCTGCCTCAATTGTTTTCCTTTCCTAACACTCATCAGAATCTTGAGGAATTAAGGCAGCTATTTATTTAGAAAAGCTCCGTCAGGTGATCCTGTCACATTCCCTGATTTGATAATCACTGATAAAGAACATAATTATCTGAAAATAAATGAGGCCTCCTTTAGACACTGGGTACAATAAGAAAACTAAGAGGTCATGACCGACTTAGCAGCCAAGGCTCATGTAAGACTTACTAATCCCTCTATACTTCAGAGGGAAGCCCCCTACTCCCTTATCACTACTAGTCCTCTGCACAGGCTTTTAAAAGCTTATTCCTTATTTACACAGAAGGAGTAGAACAAGAACCCTATGAATAACTTTCATGGAAATGCTAGCCTAATTACCTTTGAGTAGACAAATTTTCAGAGTTTTGTTATACAGAAAATTATAAAGCAACTTAAATTACTATTTCTCCCACCAGATACCTTCCCCCCACAAAAAATACAATTCAATACCAAAAAAATAACTAACAATGTGGAGTTTAAAGTTTTCTTTAAAATTAAGAAAAGAAATAATCTCTTCTGCACACCTGCCACATTCATGTAAATCCAAAGCATACAGAAGTTCTGGTGTTCACAGAGCTGCCAGATTTAATTGTGGCTGATACAGTGTAACCAAAGTGATCACAGAAAGGCAAATGGCATGTTATGCTAACATTTAGCTCCCTCCAACCCAACCCACTCCCCCAAAATAGAAGCAAAGTAAAACACATGAGAGAGAAGTTAATCCTCAGGAAGGCACATAACAGTGAAATTCATCTTCAGGCAGGTTTACTAAGTTTAGAAGTGAGGGGAAGAAGAGAAGAAATCCAGTAAAAGAAGGATGATAGGAGCCAAAGCATTAACCTCCGAAGATATAAAATTGTACTCTAATATGTGGATTTCACTTCTCTGCCCTAACCAAAGACTTCTAAAAGTAGTTGTTAAATTTCTGAATTGCCAATGAAAGGAAGGGGTAAAGGGTATGGTATGTAAAATTTTTTTTTCGTTCTGTTTTTGGTTTATTTTTCTGTTGTCTTTTTATTTCTTTTTCTGAATTGATGCAAATGTTCTGGGAAATGATCATGTTGATGAACATGCAACTATGTGATGATATTGCAAATTGCTGAGTGTGTGTGTTGGGAATTTTTGTGTTTCTTTCTTGTAATTTTTTTTAATTAATAAAAAATTTTAAAAAAGGAAAAGACTACCCAAAAAAAAAAATTTCTGAATTGCAAAAAACAAATGAAAGCAACAAAAAAGAAACAAAACATACAGTTACCGCACTTAACCTCTAAGCCGCAAGAAAAATCCATTCTGTCGATCAAATTCTATCTCCAAGTTAAAAGCATGAAGAGATTTCTCCCTCATTTAAAGAGGCACCATTCATCAATTCATCAATTCTTCCTCTGGAGCACTCTTTCTACTATATTATTGAACTGTTTCTTAAAGGTATTATTGTTATTGTAATATTGTTATTATTGTCTCTTTTTTAAGCATTTATTTGTATTGTGAAAATAAACATGCTCAGAGCAGGAATTTCAGAGTACTCTCAGAGATGAGCCTTGTTTTGGCATCTTGGGATCAACAATGCCTACCTGACCAAAAGGGTAACAAAATAAGGCATCAGTGACTAAGAGAGTTCGGATAGAGTCGAGAGGCTATTCTGGAGTTACTCTTACATAAACGTCAGCTAGATACTGTTAATTGCCATGGTCTGCCAAGCTCCAACCAACAATATCCCTGTAAACCCAAAGAATACCCAGGGCTTTTTCTGAGACTCTATAAAAGTTTCACTCACTAAGTATAATTTTCAGAAACCTAAAACCTCCAGATGGTTTGTAGGCCAGATAACCTCTGATACCCAGAGCTACCAGTCTCTCCAGGAGCATCAAACCACTTGCTCCCACTACCCCATAATGTCAACACTCCTTTTCAACGTAAAGACGTCAGAATAGTCATTGCCCAAATATCCTTAAAAATTGGTGTTCTAGTTTGCTAGCTGCCAAAATGCAATATACCAGAAATGGAATGGCTTTTAAAAAGGGAAATTTAATCAGGGGGTAGTTTACAGTTCTGAGGCTGAGAAAATGTCCCAATTAAAACAAGTCTATAGAAATGTCCAATCAAAGGGTAATTTTTGATTAGATGGGGCTATGACTCCACCCATTCCAGGTAGGTCTTATTGTTTACTGGAATCCTTTAAAAGAGGAAACATTTTGGAAAGGCTTAGAAATGACAGAGCTGACAGAAATGACAAGCCACAAAGCTGACAGAGAGATCAGATAAAGAAGCTTGAAGAACAGAGACACAGATGTCTGGAAATACTTGGAGCCCAACAGACACCACCATAAGATGTTAAGAAAGCTAGAACCTGGAGAAAGCCAAGGGAAGCCAAGAGATGAAAGACAGCACCAAGAGAAACAAAGTGAGAAGCCCCCACAAGGAGAGACTGAAAGGAAGGGAGCCCAGAAGCAAGGTGCCAGCAGAAGCCAGCCATGTGACTACCCAGCTGATAGAGGTGTTCCTAATCTTTGTTGGGTGAAGGTAACCTCTTGTTGGTACCTTAATTTGGACACTTTCACTTCCTGAGAACTGTAGATTTGTAACTTATTAAATTCCCCTTTTTAAAAGCCATTCTATTTTTTTGGTATACCGCACCCCAGCAGCTTACAAACTAATACAATATCTTACTGTAGTTACATTTTGCATATCTAGAGTTAAACTATCTGATAAAGTTGACCTCACTTATGACCTATTCACTTTTAAATTAGAAACTGCAGTAAGAAGTTTGTTTATCTTATCTGTAAGTCCATATATGAGAAACAAACAGAAGGGATTAAAAACAGGTAAGCTACACTGAAATTAGCTCATTTCTTTTAAAAGCCTGACAATGAAGAAAAAAACAAAAATCATAAAATGTAGATATAAACACTCAAATAAGAATAGCCAAGTGGAATTTTAGTATACAGCTGAACAGATTTACCATGTCAAAAATCACTGGGGGGACAGACAGACTTCCGGGCCAAGATGGCAGCTTAGCAATGTGTGCATTTTAGTTCGTCCGCCGGAATAACTAGTAAATAACCAGAGACAATACAGAAGAGCTGCTGGGGCCACACTCACCGGACACACAGCGTACCCCAGTCTGGACCAGCTGGACCAGCTGTGAGACCCCCCAGAACCATGAGTTCCCCAAGCTGTGGCGGCCGGCGCCCCTCCCCCTCAGCTGCTTCCCAGAAGGGAAAGGAAAGAGACTTTACCAGCAACAGGGGCTGAGCCCAACCAAACACCAATTGTGGAATTAATTAACAAATTCTGACTACTAAAAATAGGCCCCCAGCTCAGGTGAACCTGGTCAAAGCAGAGGTCGCTCATTTTTGCCCTGGCGCCAAGGGGCCAAGCTGATGGAAAAAGGAAAAAAAACAGAAGGAAACAGAGGTTTTTGTGGCTGTGTGTCTACAAAGGCTTGACTGCCTTTGGATACATTGGCAGGGCTCATCAGGCTGCAACTGCCCCAGACATAGGCAGAAACAAACTCGTTTTGAGGGCTTGTTTGGAACCTGTGCCTTCCCCAGCGGAGGGGTGAAGCCCAATTAGGAATTCAGACCCCAGGGCTTGGTAATTTGAAGCCATTAAAATCAGCCTACAACCTCTCCTTTTATGCTGGTGGAACCTGCAGGCAGACAAGCACCATATACTGGGCAGGATAAGAAAAACAGAGCCCAGAGACTTCACAGGAAAGTCCTTCAACCGGCTGGGTCTCACCCTCAGGGATAACCGACACAGGTGACTCTTTCCTCCTGAGAGGAGGCCAGTTTGGTCTGGGAAAATCCAGCTGGGATCTATAATACCTATGTAGATCCTCCTCAGGGTGGGGGTGGGGGAAAAGGCACCATACAAGCAGGGCAAGAAACAAGAAAACAAGAACTGAAAAATTCTCCTCTGTTAAACAAAACCTAAGCTAGAGGTCCAGAAAAAGCTGAACTGAATGTCAAAGAACAGAGAGACAATAAATTCATCCAGCAAGAAAACCCTAGGTAAAAAAGTGCAAGCAATCTCCAGAATAAACTAATTAAGGTAATTAAATGCCTAGACACCAGCAAAAAATAACAAATCATGCTAGGAAAATTGAAGATATGGCCCAGTCAAAGGAACAAACCAACAATTCAAATGACATACAGGAGCTGAAACATTTAATTCAGAATATACGAACAGTCATGGAAAACCTCATCAAAAACCAAATCAATGAATTGAGGGAGGATATAAAGAAGGCAAGGAATGAACAAAAAGAAGAAATCGAAAGTCTGAAAAAACAAATCACAGAACTTATGGGAATGAAAGTCATGATAGAAGAGATGAAAAAAACAATGGAAACCTACAATGGTAGATTTAGAGAGGCAGAACATAGGATTAGTGAACTGGAGGACAGAATATCTGAAATCCGACAAGAAACAGAAACTATAGGGGAAAAAAAAGGAAAAACATGAGCAGGGACTCAGGGAATTGAAGGACAATATGAAGTGCATGAATATATGTGTTGTGGGTGTCCCAGAAGGAGAAGAGAAGGGAAAAGGAGGAGAAAAACTAATGGAGGAAATTATCACTGAAAATTTCCAAACTCTTATGAAGGACTTAAAATTATAGATCCAAGAAGTGCAGCGTACCCCAAAGAGAATAGATCCAAATAAATGTACTCCAAGACATTTACTAGTCAGAATGTCAGAGGTGAAAGAGAAAGAGAATCTTGAAAGCAACAAGAGAAAAGCAATCCATCACATACAAGGGAAGCCCAATAAGACTATGCATAGACTTCTCAGCAGAAACCATGGAGGCGAGAAGACAGTGGGATGATATATTTAAATTATTAAAAGAGAAAAACTGCCAACCAAGAATTCTATATCCAGCAAAATTGTCCTTCAAAAATGAGGGAGAAATTAAAACATTTTCAGACAAAAAAATCACTGAGAGAACTCTGCAAGAAATACTACAAGACCAGCTCTGCAAGAAATACTAAAGGGAGCACTAGAGACAGATACGAAGGCAGAAGTGAGGTGTGTGGAGAAGAGTGTAGAAAGGAAGACCATGAGTAAAGGTAAAAAGAAGGAAAATTAGAAGGACATAAAAAAGCCAAAAGGCAAAATGGTAGAGGAGGGTACTGCCTGGGGAGTAATAACACTGATGTTGATAGATTAAGCTTCCCACTCAGAGGACATGGACTGGCAGAATGGATTAGGAACGGGACCCAGCTATATGCTGTCTCTACTCAAAGGACATGAGGGCAAGGACACAAACGGACATTTGCACACCAATGTTTATAGCAGCATTATTTACAATTACCAAGAGATGGAAACAGCCAAAATGTCCATCAACAGATGAGCAGCTAAACAAACTGTGACATACACATACGATGGAATATTATGCAGCTGTAAGACAGAATAAAGTTATGAAGTTTGTAACAACATGGATGGACCTTAAGGACATTATACTGAGTGAGATTAGCCAGAAACAAAAGGACAAATACTGTATGGTCTCACTGATATGAACTGACATTAGTGAATAAACTCAGAGAATTTCGTTGGTAACAGAGACCATCAGGAGATAGAAACAGGGTAAGATATTGGGTAACCGGAGCTGAAGGGATACAGATTGTGCAATGGGACTGATTGCAAAAACTCAGAAATGGACAGCACAATACTGCCTAACTGTAATACAATTATGTTAAAACACTGAATGAAGCTGAATGAGAGAATGATAGAGGGAGGAGGGCTGGGGACACAAATGAAATCACAAAGAAAGACAGACGATAAAGAGTGAGATGGTATAATCTAGGATTGCCTAGAGTGTACAATGACAGTGACTAAATGTACAAATTTTAAAAATGTTTTTGCATGAGGAAGAACAAAGGAATGTCATTACTGCAGGGTGCTGAAAATAGAAGGTAATTAATATTTTTAAATTTCAACTTATGTGTGAGACTAAAGCAAAAAAGGTTTATTTGGTACAAAATTCGTATTTTGACTAGTGCATTTCCTAATATAACTTATGTAGATAGCTTGGTTGAACATAAATACATGGAACCTTAGGTAGGACATGAGATTTTGTTGATTTGTCCAGAGTGATGTCCCAATGAATCCCAGAGAGATTTGATCAGTGAGTGGAAAAGTATTTGCAAAGTCCCCTTTGGGGAATGGTGAGAAAGGGGGAAAATTCAACCTTCCCAAGTTGAATTCTTGATATTCTCACAAGCAGTGTGGACAACCAAAGCTATAGGCTGGGCCCCCAGTTTGGGGTTTGCTCACATGAAACTTAACCCCACAAAGGATAGATCAAGTCTACTTAAAATTAGGCTTAAGAGTCACCCCCAAGAGAACCTCTTTTGTTGCTCAGATGTGACCTCTCTCTCCAGCCAACACAACAAGCAAACTCACCACCCTGCCCCTATCTACGTGGGACATGACTCCCAGGGATGTGGACCTTCCTAGCAACGTGGGACAGAAATCTGAGAATGAGCTGGGACTCAGGATCAAGAGATTGAGAAAAACCCTAGAATGAGCTGAGACCCAGCATCAAGGGACTGAGAAAATCCTCTCGACCAAAAGGGGGAAGAGTGAAAGGAGACAAAGTGTCAATGGCTGCAAGAGTCCAAACAGAGTAGAGAGGTTATCCTGGAGGTTATTCTTATGCATTAGGTAGATATCACCTTGTTATCCAAGAGGAAATGGAGAGGCTGGAGGGAACTGCCTGAAAATGTAGAGCTGTGTTCCAGTAGCCATGTTTCTTAATGATGATCGTATAATGGTGTAGCTTTCACAGTGTGACTGTGTGATTGTGAAAACCTTGTGTCTTATGCTCCTTTTCTCTACCTTGTCAAAAGATGAGTAGAACATATGGAATAAAAATAAATAATAGGGGGAACAAATGTTGAAATAAATTAAGTTTGAAATGCTAGTGATCAATGAAAGGGAGGAGTAAGGGGTATGGTGTGTATGGGGTTTTTTTTCTGTTTTTGTTTTATTTTTCTGTTGTCTTTTTATTTCTTTTTCTGCATTGATGCAAATGTTCTAAGAAATGATCATGATGAATATGCAACTATGTGATGATATTGTTAATTACTGATTATATATGTAGAATGGAATGATCACATATTAAGAATGTTTGTGTTTATTTTCTGTAATTCTTTTTTAAATATTAATAAAAAAAATCTTCCTACAGAAAACAAAAATCACTGGGGGCATTCTAGAACTATGTAATTACTGATTTTTACAAAAATGTAAAGGTAGTATAGCATAATGATTAAGCATTCAGGCTCTGTGGCAGACTAGCCAGAATCCAAGGTAAAGTTCTAGCACTCAGTAGTCATGTGATCTTGGGCACATTTAAGTTATTTGACTTCCTTGGGAATAATTCAACAAATCCTTAATCTAGTGATACTAATATCTGACTTACCATCTTATAAGGAAATAAAACAATTTATATACAATGTTTAGCTTAGTATCAGGTTTCTGGAAATACCATCACTACCACCACATCCAAGAACTATCAAGAGAATGTTAAATTTTGATGCACACTTCCCATGAGAGCAAGAAAATGAATTTAAATATTACCATCTGTTCTAGTTTGCTAGCTGCTGAAATGCAACACACCAGAGATGGACTGACTTTCAATAAAAGGGGATTTATTTCATTAACGTATAGTTCTTCAGAGGAAAGGCAGCTAACTTTCAATTGAGGTTCTTTCTTACGTGGGAAAGCACAGGACAATCTCTGCTCGCCTTCTCTCCAGGCCTCTGGGTTCCAACAACTTACCCTGGGGTGATTCCTTTCTGCATCTCCAAAGGCTTGGGCTGAGCTGCGAGTGCTGAGATGAGGTATGCTGAGCTGCCTGGGCGGTGCTACGTTGAGCTCTCTCATTTAAGCACCAGCCAATTAAGTCAAACATCATTCATTACAGCAGGCACGCCTCCTAGCCAACTGCAGATGTAATTAGCAACAGATGAGGTTCACGTACCATTGGCTCATGTCCACAGCAACAGAACTAGGTACCTTCACCTGGTCAAGTTGACACCTGAACCTAACTACACCATCTGTATTAGCTTGAGTTCTCTAGAGAAACAGAACCAGCAGAAAATATCCACAGAAATTTATAAAAGTGTCTCACATAACCGTGGGAACATAGAGTCCAAGGTCTATAGAGCAGGCCACAAGCTGGTAACTCCAATGAAGTTCCTCAACAAACTCTGAGGAGAGGTCGGTTAGACAACTGTAGAAATGGAAAAGTCCAAAATCTGTAGGGCAGGCTGTAAAGCTGACGACTCCAATAAAGAATCTGAACAAACTCGACAGGAGAGGCTCACCAGATGAAGCAGGAAGAAACACTGTCTCTTCTGAATCCTCCTTAGAAGCCTTCCAGTGATTAAATTAAGTGTCACTCATTGCAGAAAACACAGCCCATGGCTGATTACAGATACAATCAGCTGTGGATGCAGCCTTTTTTTTAAGTCTGTGAAATGACAGGCCAGTACTTGCCCAATCAGACAAACGGGCAACCACTACCTCACCAAGCTAACACATGAACTTGACCATGACACCATCCAAAAGGCTTGTCATTAAAAGGGTCTTGACATTTAATGGGTTAAACTCCAATTACCTGGAAATTTAATTTTATGAATTTTCCTCAATATAAGAATATTAAATCACAAATGTTATATTTTAAATGGTGGTAAGGCAGGCAGATATGATAGGAAAAGCAAATTTAGAAAACTGAGATTAATATTTGATTGTATCTGCCCAATAAGATAAACAAATCTTCAGCCCAAAGGTTTTCGTTTTTGTTTTACATGGGCAGGCACCAGAAATCGAACCCGGGTTTCTGGCATGGCAGGCGAGAACTCTGCCTGCTGAGCCACTGTGGCCTGCCCTGTTTTTGTTTCTTAATTCAGTTTTTCCCACTAACGTTTGGAAACTTTCTAAAGACTAGCACTAAATCAGATATACTGGAAGTAACATATGACTTCACATTTCTCATATAATAAATTATTCAAGTAAATATACCATACACTGTAGTCAAGAATTAACTTGTACAAAATATACAAAAAAGAAAAGAATACATTCTCTCTCCCTCGTGGAGGTAATTGGTTGAGGTTAAATAAGATTTTATAGAAAAAAAAGTGCTATTTAAAATGTTAAATGCCAAAGCAATAAAAAAGTAGCCAAGGGGAATATTTAAAAGCAATTTAGTATAAAACAAAAAAAGAAATTTAAATTGAGCATTCTTCTTTTGCCCTTCATCCTCTGAAAGTTGTATGAACTGCTGATTGTCAAACACTTATTATTCTCCTTGTACTGAAATGTGGGTAGGAACAAATGACCACAGGCTCTAATGACAGTGGAATAAGGATGTAGGGACTGGTTTTTGAAATAAATCAATAAATTTGCTAAACTTGCCTTATAAAAAACCTTGCTAAATTTACATATAATGTGGAAAAGCCATGTTTTATATTTGAAATGAAGATCTTCCTTCTATAATTATGCAAATATCTATATACTGTAAAAAGTGAAAGAGTACTCAACTCCCAACCAGGACCATTCCAACCAATTCTAAAGAACACCTACGGCAACATATAATATTTCAAAAGGGTTCCAGGCACTAGAGTAACTTGCCAGAAACCTACAACCTTCAGATGTGTCCCTGGTCCAGTTAAGTCCTGAAACCTAGCCCAGCCTCTCCAGAACATCAGATAGTTCCATCTCCCCACCCCATATTAATGACAGACCCATCCAATATCAAAAATCTAGACTTGCCATAGCCCAAACAACCTGAAAGAGAGGTATGGAAAGATCAAAGGTGATGGTGGAATTATACACAGAAGATAGGACTTAACAAATGAATATGAATGCTGAATCATTAAATTGAAATCTCTTTTAGTCTCAAGTATTTTAGAGCAGGTAGAAGTAAAAACCTAAAATTGTGAAATTGTAACCCTTGTCAAAGTCTGAAATATGTCCTACAACTAATTGTGGTGCTGTGCTTTGAAATTTATAGTTTTTTGTATTTATGTTATTGTTCACGAAAAAATGAAGGGAAAAAAAGTCGATTGTGATGATGAAAAAGTATTTCAAGCCCTCTAGCCTCCTGTATTCTGGAGCAGCTAGAAGGAAAAATATGAGAGGATTGTATGGTAGCCCATGACAAACTTTGGGATCTATCCTGTAACTACTTTTTGAAGAGTGCTTTGAAAACTAATGCTTTTTTATTTCTTTGCTTTGTATATATGTCATATTATACAATAAAAAAGTTTTTAAAAAAGTGAAAAGCTACTGTAATACTAGCACCTACGTTAAATCCAAAAAAAAAAAAACTTGCTAATGAGTTCTGATGTTTTATTTTAATTATTCAAATGAACTCTGCCAGTGTCAAAAAAAAAAGTTTTAATGTACATCCATGCCATTAAACATTCCAGTCTTACATTTATGGTCAATTGTTTTTCAACAAAGATGCCTAGACTATTTGATGGGGGAAAAATAGTCTTTTTAATAAATGGTGCTGCAAAAAACATATATTCATGTGCAATAAAGAAGAATTTATAGACTCTTGCCTCACAACATACACAAAAATTAATTTAAAATGGATCACAGGCATAAATTTAAAAGGCAAAAAAACTATAAAACACTTAGAAGAAAACACAGGAGAACATCCTAACGATCTTGGTATGAACAAAATTCTTAGATATAACAACAAAAGCATGATCCATAAAGAAAAACAGATAACCTGGACTTGACAAAATTAAAATCTCTTGCACTACAGAAGACACAATTAAGAAAATAAAAAGAAAGTCAGAGACTGGGAGAAAATATCTAAACAATTTGTATTCAAAGCACATAATCATTCAACTCAATGAAACAAACAACCCCATTTAAAAATGGACAAAGGATATAAATTGACATTTCCCTAAAGAAGACATACCAATGTCTAATGAGTATATGAAAGCATGTTCAACATCACCAGTCATTAGGAAATGCAAATCCAAACCACAATGAAATGCCACTTCACATCCACTAGGATGGCTATAATAAAAAATAAATAAAAAGGAAAATAACCAATGCTGGCAAGATTGCTGAGAAACTGGAACCCTCGTGCACTCTTGATAGGAATGAAAATTGGTACAGCCACTGTGGAAAACAGTATGGCAATTCCTCAAAAAGTTAAACATATACCACATGACCTGGGAATTCTACTCCTAGGTATATGCCCCAAAGAACTGAAAGCAAGTGCTTTTACACAACTTATATGTACACCAATGTTCACCACAGCATTATTCACAATAGCCAAGAGGTGGAAGCAACCCAAGTGTCCATTAACAGAAGAATGGATAAGCAAAATGTGGTATATACATACAATAATATTCAGCTGCAAAAAAACAATGATGCATGGATTTATGCTACAACATGGTTAAAGCTTGAAAACATTATGGCAAGAGAAAGAAATCAACCATAAAAGACAAAATATTGCATACTTACATTTATATGGAATGTAGACAGAAAGTGGATCAGTGGATTCCTAGAGCTGGGATTAACTGCAAACAGGCACAAGGAAACTTTTGAGAGTGACAGAAATGTCCTAAAACTGGATTGTGGTGATGTTTGTATAGTTCCATAACTTCATTAGCAATCACTGAATGGTACACCCAATGGGTAAATGTTATAGTACATAGTTTACATCTCAATAAAGTTGTTTAACAAAAAAAGTACAGAATATTATGTTCAAAATCACATGAAATAATTCTTTTCGCTGTATAATGTTACAATTTTGAAAGTCTGTAGAAACTCATTTACTCTTCACAGCAAGCTAACAAGTAGGTTTCTCTTATTATCTCCACAATATAAACCAGGAAACTGAGACATAGGAGATTAAGTAACTTGTTTTTCAGTTGGTAAATTGCAGAACCAAGATGAGAACTCCAGCTCCTTTTACTTCAAATAAAAATAAACAGGTATTTCATTTGTTTACAAATTGCAACAGCACTTTCTATATGGGTCAATTTTTTTTTTAATTTTGAGACTTTCAAAGGGAAAGAAATTATTTATATTACCGAAGAGATCATAAATACCTAAACAGTTGTATAGAAAGGACACTTTACCAGAATCAGAAGACCTGGGTTGATAAACCTTATGTAAAAATGAGGGAACTGAACTAGATGATATCTAAAGTCCCCTCCAATTTTGTTCCACAAAACAAAATGTCTTCAACAGAAAACTGAAACATCTTTCACCACTGGTTTCTCACAGCTTCAGTAATATAGCCACTATAGCAATCATCTGCTCCCTCCTCATTTTCAATGTGCTTTATCGAGTGGGGGAGAGGCTATGCTCTCCCATCTGGCCCTCTTTTTCCACCAATCATTCATAATAAACATCTACTCTTTAGAAAAAAAAGTAACAATGACAGAATCCAACTGAAGTGATGTACTTCATCCTGATCAGAGACTGAAGTGGAAATGAAGTTATGAGCTATGGGAGTATATATATGAAAAGTCTAGATTCTAGAATAAGTATGGTGAAAACAAAACAAATATGCTAAAGGCCTTTTATACAAATATCATTGCTATAGCAATATATCTCCACTCTATAAGTGACAAAGTTACAAAATATAATGCTCACTCGATTTCCTCTATACTCCCTTGAGTTCATGTATATCATGTAATTCTCTCCAAAGAAGTTGCAAAAAGAAGTGTTCTTCCCAAATAATCTAGCCACCAAATTTTAAGAATCAGATAAAGCACCACCAATGTACTATCAAATACAATCATTATAGATTACTTACTATTTGGGGATGAAAAGTATCAATGCTGTTTTTCTTATTACAACAGGAAAAAAATGGAAGTATCACTTCTTTGTGCCTTTTAATGCTTCCATTTCAGAATTAAAAAAAAAAATTTTTCCTGTTGCCTAATTTTTAAGAGGTTGTGTTATCTCACTAAAAACTCAAGAATAATTCAAAGCCAAGAGGAAATGCTGAATTTAAACTTACTTAAATATACTACACCACTAAACAATGGACATCATAGTTGTTAAAAGGAAAGTTACTTTAAAAGCATGAATAACCCTTCTGTAAGTATCTTTAGGCCACTTTACCCTCCTATCTGTGGCACATTATGGAAGTAACAAAATTAATCAAACAAGAGCATACACAACCTATAATTTGTGTGTCAAAGTATGAGTGAGGTAAAAGCAGCTATAAAATGGACCAAAGAATTAAACTATGCCCCTATCTTAAGAATCTCAAAGAGAAAGACAGTCCTTAATCTTCTAGCTGCTCTAAGCAGATGTTTGCTTCCGTTGTACTGGAGGCCAGCCCTCAATCAAACTACTAAGTCAGTTATACTTGGAGAAGTCTTGACACATACAGACCGGACATGACAGCATGCTGTGTAATGAATGACACACCCTGTCTCTAAGCATAGACCTGAAGCATTAAAACAATGCTATTAAAAGTCATTTGTGGGAATGGAATGATATATTAATGTTCTTTTGTTAAGTTTTTTAATTAATAAAAAGTTTAAAAAAAAAAAAAAAAGAAACCCTTTAAAAAAAAAAAAGTCATTTGTGGGGAGTTAATGAATGCAGCTGTTCCTTTTTTTCTCTTTTCCCCTTGATTATGAAGAGGAAAGAACAATCTTTAAAGGGCAGTGCAAATAGAAATTTCTTGAAAAGGCAAGTAGTTGTAAAATATACTCATTCTTGATGCTTTTCCACATTTTTAGTTAGACAGACTTCAATAAAGAGTTTTCATAAACTATTCAATACAACTACATGTACATGCCAAAAAAAAAAAGCACCACATGCAAAAAAGTGCTACCTGAAAGAATAAAGAATGGTGTTCCTTTAAATCGTACTCCTATAGATTTATAGTGCAGAGTACATTCCAGCTGCTCAATAATAATATGCAATAATACTGCTGGAGCCTAGAGTTTTGATTCCGCCCTGGTATCCAGTTTTGTCAAATAATTGGACCATCTTTGTACTCAGTAGCATTTATTTATTTAAATACTTAATAGCATTTACTACATATCTTGCATGTGTTTGCGACGTGTCACGTTAATTAGACTATAAGCTAGTTGAGGGCAGGAATCATGATTCATACTTTCTAGTATATAGGTTAAGAACACAGGCTCCATAGTTCAAATCCAAGCTCACTGCCAACTTTAAGACTTTGGTCAAGTAACTTAACCTCCCTATGCTTCAGTTTTCTCAACTACAAATGGGAATAAGAGAATATAGCTAATGTAAAGATCATATAAATAATAAATTCTCAGTACCTAGAAAAGTGTCTGGCACATAGTAAACACTATAAAATATTAGTTAAAACAATTATCTGTATCCCCCAGAATACCTTTCATAAAACCTTGCTCCTTTAGATGTTCAAGAATCTTCCAAATGGCTAAAAAGTGTACAACTATATCAGCATTATAATTTCTCTCATACCACCACATAATTTATGAACAATGAACTCCCTAAAGTCCTAGGGTGCCTCTTTAAATAATTCTTCAAGGTATTTTGCTCAATTAGTCTAAAATATATCATACATTCCTACATTTCAATCTAGCACTAGAGTACTCTTCATAAATAGTTTGTTAATAGAAAAGTATTGTGATCAAGAAAACTCTAACTAAACTTATATTTTTTGCTGTAGTAGAGAGACAATACTTAATTTGATCCAATATCTTTGTGGCTCCAATTCACAGAACAATATAATTCCTAAGAACTTAAAACACACAGAATCTTTGCCCAGAATAATTAGTCATAGAAAAACTTTGCACTAGAGGGTAGATGACATGTGAGAAATCATTTGTTTGGTAATAGAATCAGAATCACAGCTTTTTAGAACTGGTGAGTAGGATGATATCACAAGGGAAGAGTATGCAGATGTGTATATTAGGAGAGTTGGAGGAGGAGGAATTGGAAAATAACTACTAAGCCCCAGAACAAATTATTCAGTTTTTTGTTCAGCATCTTTTCTACAGTCCCGACTACTAAGTCTGAAAAAAAGCAGGGAACCCTTGTCAATCCACTTTTAAGATGGTTAGAAAATCATATAAATTACCAAAATACAGAAAAGTCCAGTTACTGCTCTGGAGAATAATTTAAATTCTTAATTTCAAAAGCAAAAAATGTGATACTTTTAGAGACATTTTTTCATAATGTATAAAACATAGATTGCTACAAATTTGCTTCCATAATAGGTATTCTTAAGAAGCATTTAATATGTAAGATTAAACAGTTGACCATCTAAGTTTTGTATCAGTTGCTAAGTATTACTTTCTACAAATAGAACAGAGAAGATTATGTTTCTGGTTTTGTCTCCAAAATTTGCATTTTATTTCCAAAGACAATGAATTGAGTTGCATGGCAATACATTAGAAATGATCACAGAAAATACTAAACAACAAACTGAAAAAAAAAATGAGTTATTGTAAAACGAAGAGTTCTTCTTTGGGAACGTACCTTATAAATCACAGTAACCAGACACAAGTGGCAGTTTCTACCCAGTTTTAGCTCAAAAAACTAAATACTTGGAACTAGCAAATATAAGATAAAACTTAGAAGGGTAATACATTCTATCATGTATAAAATTGCTGTTTTCAAATGTCTAGTGCTTTTATTTAATACAAGTATTTTCCACCACTTCAATGTTAAAATGAACCAATAAACATTACGTAAAACCTGTGTTAACCATTGGGATTGATCACAAAACTGGATGAAATTATAGCAGTAGCTGTTGTTTTCTACATCCACAGACAGCTTGAGGTGCTAAATTTTCTACAAGATCTAAGAGAAAAGCTAATGGAAAACCCTAGGATTACATATTAGATTCCCAAATGACCCAGGTTAATAAACATATCGCATATAAAGAGATACCAGCCCCATCCATGCTTTAGGAAAAAATCTAGTGAAAAAGAATTCAAATAAAGTCAATAATCTACTAATCCCATCGATCAGATCAAAAACTTAACTTTCCCCTCAAATATAAGTAAAAAACAATCTGCAAATGGTTGTGGAAATCCAGGACCCAGAACCCACGGCCCTCCCCCCTCCCACCTCTACAGCCACCTACAATGACTAGGACAGAAGTTAAAGGTCATCAGTCCTCAGGGAGGGGGGTTGAGCAGGGAATGTATAGATGAGGGTGGAGACAGGGAATGTACAGATGATAATGTAAACACAACACTAAAACTCGCCTCTGTTGATCACTGTTGATAACAAACCTCTGGATCCCTATGTCACAAGACCCTGCTAAAACTCTGTTCTCATACCCTGGACGGTCCTTGTCCTAAACCTTTATAAGCTGTCCCTTGCACTCCTTGCCGCTTTCCAGAGTATGGACTTCCATTTTCCAGATAGCCGCCACTGGGAAGGATCTTCTCCTGTTCATAAGACCCAATAAAATCTGTGCCTATATCTCTGTATAGCGTGTTCTTGGGTCTTAGGGCTATGCCAACTGGAGCTCTTCAAGAGCTGAGTTGAAACAGTGGTATAATTATTAATTATATTTATATAAATAATATATATAATAAATATTATATATTTAATAATTATTAAATAAATAATGCCACAAGAACTGGGTAAAATGCTACACATTTACTAAAGAGGAAGTAAGGTTGAGGGAAACATTTGGGTGATCAAATCATCCTTAAAAGGATCTAAGAAGGATAAGAGATACTTTCTCAAAGACTAAAATATAACATTCTCACATACAAGCTTTTACCTCTCGATAGCACTTCCTTAAAGCCGAATTAATATGACACTGAATTAACAGAAACAAAAAAGGAGATTCTAGTAGTAAAAAAAATCTGGTTAAAAAATCAACCAACTTCAGTAAAGATGATTAACCGTTTCTTAAAAAACAAAAAGTTAATCATAACAGAATAAAACAGAAGTTGGTCAAATATAAGGAAAAAAGTTTATCGTAATAGAATAATATAGAAGTTGGTCAAATATAAGAAAAGCTTCCCAGAAAAGAGGAAAGGAGTGGTTAAAAGGCTACTATTCCATACTGTGCAATATTACATATTTTCTTAATAAAAATCTCATTAAAACTGTTGGAAAAATACTTGTATCTGGTCAAAATCTTTGCAAAATGCCCTAATAGAATGAAGTTGTGAGGCATGCAGCATTGTGAATAAAACTGTGGGACATTTAGGGAGGCAAAAAAAGCCAGAAACAAAAGAGCAAATATTGTATGGTCTCAATCAGAAAACACTTATAAGAAAACAGGGACCTATATTATAAGCTCTTATAGCAGTCACATTTAGTCCAGAGCAGTAATTGTTATTTCTGGATTTTGAGAGGCTATTTTATATATGTATAATCTGGTATTTAGAGATAAAAACAAAGCCGATCAGGTCAGGATTAAGGCAATTCAGAATACAGGGAAGACACTTTATATATTTTGGAACCTCATCTACTCTTTGAGATCAAAGGAAGAAAGGTTTATTTTGTCCAGGACCTAAATTTTCTGTAGCACATAATCTAATCCAATCTTTCTGGATAGATCATTTAAACAATCCAAAGACAGGAAGCCCCAAATATGAATGAGGGACTTAAATCCTGTATAGCTTAATGTCATGCCTGGATAGATCCCAGAGTATATTAAGCAGATAATCAAAAAGTATTGGTATGGGAGAGTGCCAAGATGTCGGCTTAGCGAGGTATGGGATTTAGTTACTTCTCCAGAACAGCTACTAAATAGCCAGGAATAGTACAGAACAACTTCTGGGGCCATGTCAGTGACCAGACACACAGCGTACCTCAGTCTGGACTAGGTGGACCGGCTGCAAGCCCCACCCCAGAACCGTGAGTTCCCAAAGCCTAGGCGGCCAGTGCCCCTCTCCCACAGGCTTCTTTCCAGAGGGGAAAGGAAAGGGACTTTACCAACAGAGGGGCTGAGCGCAACTAAGCTTCAATTGTGGAATTAATTCACAAATTCTGATTACTAAAAATCGGTTCCCAGTTCAGCTGAACCTGGTCAAAGCAAAGGTTGCTGATTTTTGCCCCAGCGCTGAGGGGGCAGAGCTGACAGAAAAAGAAAAAAGAAAAAAAGAAAGAGATTTTTTGGATCTGATAGCACACAATACTTGAAACGGTCTGGGCTCTGAAGGAAAGGAGGGGACACATAGGATCTGAAGGTACACAAAGCAACATACCAACTTATGTTCTTGATTGGCAAACCTGAGGAATGGGTGTTCTGCTCTGAAAAAGATTTTTCTCTTTCTTTTTTTTTTTTGTGGTTGTGTTTCTACAAAGGCTGGACTACCTTTGAATACAGCTGCAAGCTTCTCAGGCTGCAACTGCCCCAGGCATAGGCAGAAACAAGCATGTTGTAGAGCTTGGCTTGAGCCTGTGCCTTCCCCAGGAGAGGGGTGGAGCCCTGCTCAGATGGATTTCCATCCTGCAAGGAATTCAGACCTCTGGGTTTGGAAATTTAAAGCAATTAAAGCCAGGCTACAACTCTCCTCTGTCTCTACCATGCCCCCAGCAGAGAGAGTCTGCTGAAGTTAAGGTACCACATCACCTTGTGCTGGTAGGACCCGTAGGCAGATGAGCGTCACATACTGGGTAGGCAGGAAAGTCTTTCAATCTGCTGGGTCTCACCCTCAGGGAAAACTGACTCAGGTGACTCTTTCCTCCTGGGAGGAGGTCAGTTTGGTCTGCGAAAATCGGGCTGCGGTCTATAATACCTAAGTAGACCATCCTAAGGAGGGGGCAGGGGGAAGGTACCATACAGGCAGCGCAAGAAACAAGAACTGAAAAATTCTGATCTGTTAACAAAAAACCTAAGCTAGTGGTCCAAAATAAGCTGAACTGATGTCAAGAACAGATAGATAACAAAGTAATATGGCAAGAAAATCCTAGGTAAAAAAAGTGAAAACAATCGCAAGAATAAATGAATTAAGGTAACTAAATGTCTAGACGTAAAGAAAACCAACCACACTAGGAAAATTGAAGACATGGCCCAGTCAAAGGAGAAATTCAAATGAGATACAGGCGTTGAAACCATTAATTCAGAATGCTCGAACAGACATGGAAAACCTCACAAAAAATTAAATCAATGAATTGAGGGAGTATATAAAGAAGGCAAGAAATGAACAAAAAGAAGAAATTGAAAGTCTAAAAAAACAATTCACAGAACTTATAGGAATGAAAGGCACAGTAGGAGAGATGAAAAAAACAATGGAAACCTACAATGTCAGATTTCAAGAGGCAGAAGATAGGATTAGTGAACTGGAGACGGAACTTCTGAAATCCAGCAAGAAAAAGAAAATATAGGGAAAAGAATGGAAAAATATGAGCAGGGACTCAGGGAATTGAATGACAACATGAAGCACACGAATATACATGTTGGAGATCTCCCAGAAGGAGAAGAGAAGGGAAAAGGAGGAGAAAAACTAATGGAGGAAATTATCACTGAAAATTTCCCAACTATTATGAAAGACTTAAATTACAGACCCAAGAACTGCAGCGTATCCCAAAGAGAATAGATCCAAACAGACGTACTGCAAGACACTTACTAATCAGAATGTCAGAGGTCAAAGGGAAAGAGAGAATCTTGAAAGCAGCAACAGAAAAGCAATCCATCACATACAAGGGAAGCCCAATAAGACTATGCATAGATTTCCCAGCAGAAATCATGAAGGTGAGAAGATAGTGGGATGATATATTTAAATTGCTAAAAGAGAAAAACTGCCAAACAAAGAACTCTATACCCAGCAAAATGGTCCTTCAAAAATGAGGGGGAAATTAAAACATTTTCAGTCAAAAAAATCACTGAGAGAATTTGTAACCAAGAGACCGGCTCTGCAAGAAATACTAAAGGGAGCACTAGAGGCAGATACGAAGACAGGAGAGAGAGGTGTGGAGAAGCGTATAGAAATGAAGACAATCAGTAAAGGTAAAAAGAAGAAAAATTAGATATGATGTATAAAATCCAAAAGGCAAAATGGAAGAAGAAAGTACTACTTGTACAGTAATAACACTGAATGTTAATGGATTAAATTCCCCAATCTAAAGACATAGACTGACACAATGGATTAAAAAACAGGACCCATCTATATGCTGTCTAGAGGAAACACATCTCAGACCCAAGGATAAACACACATTGAGAAAGGTTGGGAAAAGATATTTCATGCAAATAACAATCAGAAAAGAGTAGAAGTAGCTATAGTAAAATCCAACAAATTAGAATTCAAATGTAAAACAGTTAAAAGAAAAAAAGAAGGACACTATGTATTAATAAAAGGAGCAAATTCAACAAAAAGGCATAACAATCATAAATATTTATGCACCAAGCCAGAATGCTCTAAAATACATGAGGCAAACACTGAAAAGAGAAACAGACACACCTACCATAATATAGGAAACTTCAATTCCTCACTCTCTTAAATGGACAAAACATCTACAGAGAAGGTCAATAAAGAAACAGATAATTTGAATAATACAATAAATGAGCTAGACTTAACAGACATTTATAGAGTATTACACCCCACAACAACAGGATACACCTTTTTCTCAAATGCTCATGGATCATTCTCAAGGACAGACCATATACTGGGTCACAAAGCAAGTCTGAATAAATTTAAACATTGAAATCACACAAAACACTTTCTCAGATCATAAAGGAATGAAGTTGGAAATCAATAATAGGAAGAATGCCAGACAATTCATAAATATGTGGAGGCTCAACAACACACTTTTTTTTAATAAACTTTTTTATTAATTAAAAAACTTAACAAAAGAACATTAAAATATCATTCCATTCTACATATACAATCAGTAATTCTTAATATTATCACATAGTTGCATATTCATCATTTCTTAGAACATTTGCATTGATTTAGAAAAAGAAATAAAAAGACATCAGAAAAAGGAATAAAATGATAATAGAGAAAAAAAGATTATACCTACCATACCCCTTACCCCTTGCTTTCATTTATCACTAGCATT